>JAJPUD010005066.1:145075-172302 GCA_023553655.1 Myrmecobius fasciatus | reverse complement strand
TGCTCTAATTTCCTCTTCATTGGTGGAAAGTTCTCCCTTTTCATTTTTGAGACTAACAATTTGATTTTCCTCTTTCCTTTTTCTAATTCAATTCACTAGAGGTTTATCTATTTTGTTGGTTTTTTCATAAAACCAATTTTTAGTTTTCTTTATTAATTCAATAGTTTTTTTACTTTCAATTTTATTAATCTCTCCTTTTATTTTTAGGATTTCAAGTTTGGTATTTGATTGGGGGTTTTTAATTTGTTCTTTCTCTAGCTTTTTTAGTTGCAAGCCCAATTCATTGATTTTCTCTTTCTCTATTTTATTCAAATAAGCATCTAGAGATATAAAATTTCCCCTTATTACTGATTTGGCTGTATCCCACAAATTTTGGTATGTTGTCTCATTATTGTTATTCTCTTGGATGAAATTAGTAATTGTGTCTGTAATTTGCTGTTTCACCTATTCATTCTTTAGGATAAAATTATTTAGTTTGCAATTGGTTTTTGGTCTATTTTCTCCTGGCCTTATATTGCATGTGATTTTTATTCCGTCATGATCTGAAAAAAATGCATTTATTATTTCTGCCTTCCTGCATTTGATTTGATTGACACATGGTCAATTTTTGTATAAGTTCCATGGACTGCTGAGAAAAAAGTAAACTCCTTTCTGTCTCCATTTAATTTCCTCCAAAGATCTATCATACCTAACTTTTCTAACATTTTGTTTACCTCCTTAACTTCTTGCTTATTTATTTTGTGGTTTGATTTATCAAGTTCTGAGAGAGGGAGGTTGAGATTCCCCCACTATTATAGTTTTGCTGTCTATTTCTTCTTGCATCTCTCTGAACTTTTCCTCTAGGAATTTCCATGCTATACCACTTGGTGCATATATGTTTAGTATTGATATTGCTTCATTATCTATGGTACCCTTTAGGAAGATATAATTTCCTTCTTTGTTTCTTTTAATTAAGTCTATCTTTGCTTTTACTTGGTCTGAAATCAGGATTGCTACCCCTGCTTTTTTTTTGTTCACCTGAAGCATAATAGATTCTGCTCCAGCCTTTTACCTTCACCCTGTATGTATCTCTATGTTTTAGATGTGTTTCTTGTAGAAAACATATTGTTGGATTCTGGTTTTTAATCCAGTCTGCTATCTGCTTCCGCTTTAAGGGAGAGTTCATTCCATTCACATTCACAGTTAAAATAACTAATTCTGTATTTCCTGCCATCTTATTTACCCTAGCTTATGCTTTTCTCTTTCTTATCCCCTTTCCCTCCTCCCTGCTATTTTGCTTTTGGAAACCACTTCCCTCAAACAATCCTTCCCCTTTAGAGCCCCACCCACCTCTTTTTCCCCCCCTTCCCTCCTGTTTCCTTATAAGTATGTCTATTATTCCCTCTGAGCCAAATCTGATGAGATGGAGATTATCCAAATTCTCATTTCCCTCCCTTTTTTCCCCTCAATCATTATAGGTTTTCTTTGCCTCTACATGTGATGTAATTTCCCTTATTTTACCTCCTTTTCCTCTTCTTCCACTGTTATCCCTTTTCTACCTCTAATTTCTTTTTCAGTTTATCATATCATAATAATCAAAAAATCACAATAATCATATCATAATAATCATAAAATCACAGCAATCATATCATAATCATAATGTAATAATAGATTCATAAAATCAACCCTCATTCTATAAGTATCTATAACATAAATATAGTTCTCAAGAGTTTTTTTTTTTCTTGTTACCTTTTAATGTTTCTCTTGTGTTCTGTGTTTGTAGATCAAATTTTTTGTTCAGTTCTGGTCTTTTCAGTAGAAATAGGTGAAATTCTCCTATATCATTGAATGACCATCTTCTTCCCTGGAAGATAATGCTCATTCTAGCTGGGTAACTTATTCTTGGCTGTAATCCAAGTTCCTTTGCCCTTTGGAATATCTGATTCCAGGCCCTTCAGTCCTTCAAAGTAGAAGCTGCTAGGTCCTGTGTGATCCTAATTGTGGCTCCCTGATATTTAAATTGTTTCTTTCTGGCTTCTCGTAATATCTTTTCCTTGGTATGATAGTTCTGGAATTTAGCCACAATATTTCTGGGGGACTTAATTTTTGGGTTTCTTTCAGGAGGTGATCGGTGGATTGTTTCAAGGAGTATTTTGCCTTCTGGGTCTAAAATATCAGGACAGTTTTCTTTTATGATTTCCAGGAAGATAGTGTCTAGGTTCTTTTTTTTCATCATGGCTTTCAGGAAGCCCTATAATGCTTAGATTGTCTCTCCCAGATCTATTTTCCAGGACAGTTGTTTTTCCTAGGAGATATTTCATGTTTTTCTCTATCTTTTCATTTTTTTGTTTTTGTTCAACTGATTCTTGAAGTCTTGATGAGTCATTCATTTCCAATTCTTCGATTCTAATTTTTAATGTCTTATTTTCTTCAGTTACTGTTTTTAGTTCCTTTTGCAATTGACCAGTTACATTTTTTTGTTCATTGCATTCTTTTCCCATTTTTTCTATTTTATTTTGCAGTGATCTCATTTCGTTTCCCCATGTTTCTTCTAACTCTCTTTTAAGATCCTTTATGTAATCTTCAAAGAAAGCCTTGTGACATGGAGTCCAGTTTGTGTCTCTCTTTGGGGCTTTTTCTGGAGTTACTTTACCTTTAGGGGCCTCAGGATTTGAGGTCTGTTCTTCCCTCTCTCCATAAAAGTTTTCTATGGTGAGAGCTCTTTTTGGTTTTTTATTCATTTTTTTTTAAAGGTATGGGGTCTGTTTAAGGCAAAGGTGGGACAGCTGCTTTAATTTGCCCTGGGACAGTTCTGCTGATTGAGTTATTTCAGGAACTGGGCAGTTCTGCTGATTGAATTATGTCAGGTGCTGGGCAGTTCTGCTTTAGTTCACCCTGGGGCAGTTCTGCTGATTGAATTATTTCAGGTGCTGATCAGTCCTACTGATTGAACGTCCTAGGGTGCTGTCTGATGGCAGCTAGGTCAGATGCTCATCAGGGGTTCAGTGGTTCACAATCTACCCCCCACAAAAGGCAGACCCTCCAAACCACCTGCCCACAATCAGGACAGATTGGCCCAAGAGGCCTGCAGAAGACTCCCAGGTGTGTGAAAAGCACAACGCTCCCACTCCTGTTCCGACTCCTGTTCCAGCTCCCTGCTCCAGCTTCCTGCCCTGGTCTCCCTGTGCTGGGTTCAGCAGACCACCCCCCTGCCCAATTAAGACAGACCTGTTTTGAAGTTCTTCCAGAGTATCTTCTTCTAGAATCGTGTTGTCCTCCAGATATTGTGGATTTTTTTGCTTCAAAATCAGTCTAGAGGCTTCATATGTTGTTGGTTTGAGGGAAGGTTAGAGGAGGTTACAGAGACTCCTGTCTGATCTCCACCATCTTGGCTCCACCCCCGAAGTCCCCCATGGGAAACTTTAAATCAAAGACAGTTCTAGTCATTAAGAATGCTTTCCACAGTAGTAAATAATCTTTGCCTGGAATTCTTGAAACTACCTTATTTGTGGAACTTTCCCTTAAAATCCTTGGCAATGGAAAGATCTGCTTAATATCCTAGTACTCAGGGTATATATCTCCCCCTTGCAAAGTGACTTACTGAAAGTTTATCTTCTTGAATGTGGAGATTACAGGTGTGAATAAAAATATTGAGTGTCTCCTATGACCCAACTAAGCAGCTTGAAAAAAGATAGATCCATTAAAAGCATTGTGAAAGATCTTGCACATAGTAGGTGCTTTTAAATTATCATTGAATATAAAACCGTCAATTTTAATACATAGATTCCATCTTCACCTCAAAAAACATGAATTTAACATAAAATTCTAAAACTTCTTGGCAAAAATAACCTGGGGATTTCCTAAATGCTAAGACTTTTGACAAATGATTGATGAATTCATAACAGGGCTAGCATTGCCTGCAAAGAAAAACAAGAGGGGCTGATGAAGCCTGAAATGATCTTTCCTCTCTACCTTGTCTAATTTATATGGTAGTCATTTGTATATTTATTCTGTCTTCAACTAGAAGATAAGCTCCTTGAGGACAGAGGCTATTTAATTTCATCTATATTTAATTTCTTTCTAGTATAATGCCATGTACAAAGTAGGTTTTCAATTAATATTTCATGTGGTCACCACTAGTAAGGACTTCAGAAATCACTTAATCTAAACTCCTAATGATGGAGATAAGGAAAGTGAGGCATTTTCAAAAAGTCCTCTGACTTGGGAATCACATTTTTTTTTCTACTCTACCACATTGCCTTGCATTGCCTTAATTTGCAGATGTAGAAATGAAATTCAAATTGAATTGAAGTGAATTAACACCAGTGGCTACTACTGACTTTTGGGCTATCTGTAGAACTTGTTATTCACTATAGTCTCTGAGCCTCTCCCTGAATTCCTCATCACTGTGTGTCTTTGAGTAGAGGCTGGTGGACTATTAGTCCATCATTCTGTAAAGGAGATTTATGTTCAGATACCAGTTGAATTACATGATGTCTGAGATCTCTTCCAACCCAGAGAATGGCTAATTAAGACTTGATTATACTTTAGAAAAGTTATGTAACATTGGTATTTTCTTCTCCTGTTAACGTAAATCATAGGATTGCAACTTCAAGGCGAGAGGGGAGGGCTCTTTCCTTTTCATTCTCTGATCTATTGAGAAACTTTGAGAATTTTGCTAATTTCCTTATGCCCCAAATTTCACACAATGGCAAAATAGGGATACTAGAATCATAGAACCACCAAGCTAAATGGTTCTAAAGAGTTCATGTGGTCTAATTCCTATGTAACTAGCCATCCCCTCTATGGCATCCTTGGCAAGGAATCAGTTCTATTCAGGAGAACTGTCTTCCTTTAGGGAGGCTGTAAAGATGCAGGGGTTAATGTAAGTGAAGCATTTCAAACCCTTTTGAGGAAAGAGAGAGTCCTATTATTACAGACATTGCTCATGCCACATTTTGGCCTAAATTATTGGGTTAGAACCAGTCTGCTTACAACTACTGATCTCCAGGTTTCCTGTACAGAACCCAAAGTGTCTAGGCTAACATCTGAGATCAGTAGGCTCTCCTAATGGACTGCAAAAGATTGTGGCTAACATGACTCACCCTGCCTCTGGTTTTAGAAGCTTTCCATGTCTTGATGTCATTCCATTTAGTCCATTCAGCAAAAGGTATTTAGCAATGAAAGGATTTAAATTTTTGAACTGGCCAGAAAACTAAAAGAAGTTTTTTTTTTTTAAAGAAATCTAATAAATACACAATATTGCTGGACAGGGATATGTCTTTCAACAGTGTACTATGTCACAACTTGTTTTATATGGGCAGAATAAAAATAACTTTCCCCAAATGGAAAATTATGGAAAAGGCTTATCTATCAGTGAAAATGAGTAAAAGTATTAAAAGAATGAGTAACACTTCTCTGAGTTAATATTCATCCTTACAGATGTAAGTCCAGAGCTTTATACATTAAAGGTATTCAATAGATGATCTTTAGCTGATTATTTAGTTAAGTCTAAGTAGGAGTGGAAAAGGGAAAATACAACGTACCTGCCTTTCATAAATTATAGTGATAGGGAATTCACTACCTTATGAGGCAGCTCTGAGTGGTTCAAGTTTTTAGGGGAAGTATTTCCTTACATTGAGATCAGATCTGCCTCCTGGCAACTTCCACCTAATGCTCCAAGTTCTCATATCTGTTGCCACACAAAACTGGTTTAAGCTGTCTTCTATGTATCATGCATTCTACTGCTTAAAGATGGCTTATCATGTCTTCTCCCCTCAAATCTTCTCTTCTCCAGTTCAGTTTAATGGAAAGCAGTTTTATGAGATAAAGCTATAAGAATTAGGAAATGCTAGGTTGGGCAGAACCTTGAGTGCAGACTCCAGGCTAAAGAAAATGAGGGTTAATTTACCTGGTCAAGTCCTAAAAGTAACCAGCCAATGTCTGAAAGAAGCTTGGTTTTTTGATGTCTCTCTTTTACTGTTATTCTGATCATTCTTCAAGGATATATTGTTGTGTTGCTTGTCTCTCTCTTAGAATATTTGTTATTGGAAGACAATTTTTCCCTGATCCTTGGATTGATGACAGAGGGATTAGTAGAAAGATAAGTTGGGGGGGGGAGAGAGATAGAGACAGAGACAGAAACAGAGACAGAGAGATATAAAGAGAGGCAGAGACAGACAGAGAGACAGAGACAGACAGAGAAAGGAGAGACAGAGAGAGGAAGAGAATGAGAGAATAAAAGAAAAAGAGAAAGGAAGATAAAGAAAAAGAGAGAAACAAAATGAGAAAAACAAGAGAATAGAAAAAGAAAGAGTGAAAGAATGAAAGAAAAAGAAAGAGGAAGAAAAGGAGGGTGAGAGAGAAAGAGAGAATTAGAAAAAAGAAAGAGACAAAGGAAGAGGAAAAAGAGAAAAAAAGAAAATGGAAGAATGGGGAGAGACAGACAAATAGGCAGACAGACAGATAGACAAACTAATGTAGGTGGAGCCAGGGCAAAACTTGGGGATAAACATAAATTTTTATAGGTCTTCTGCTTTTTGGAAACTCTTGGCAAGGTTGGATTAACAGCCTACTCAATGATGGTGAATTTGACATACTGTGCATACTAGTGATAATTAATTTTCCACTTTTACCCCTGCAAGCTGTCCATATCAAAATTCTCCAGGGGATGAATTAGGTTCTCCCTGCTAAAATTAGATAAGTCCCAGAATCACAGCTTCACAGACTCTGAGTTGGAAGAGACCTCAGAGCTAGTTTGCTCAGTGTAAGCTATGCATGACAAGGAATGTCCTATATAACCTCTCCAACCAGTGGCCATCCAGCCTATTCTTGTAGACCTCTGGCAAGGGGGGGAACCCCATCACCCCCAGAGGCATTTTTCTTCCATCTTTGCACAGCTCTAATTATTTGGAAGCTTTCCCAGCTTACACTGAGGTGAAGTCTGTCTTCTGCTATTTCCAGTCTCTGCTTATTATTTTACCCTCTGGGGCCAAGAAGAATAGACCTAGATCTTCTTCCATGTGATAACACTTCAGATCCTTAAAGATTGTTTCATATCCCTTATTATGTTTTCTCTTATCCAAGCTAAATGTACCTAGGACTTTGAACCTAACTCCATTTCCTCTACTGAGCTGAGTAGACAGAAAAGGGCTAAAAAAATTAAAATTATTCATGACAATTTCCCCCTCTCTAGTTCTACCTAGGAGACAGTCTAATTATAGCTTGAATAAGCCCTCAGGTGGCAAATATATAGAGTTGGACAATAATCACCTTTGCTATAAAACTATCACTTAAATCCCTTAATATTCCACTTCTTAATGAACAGTAGCATTTTGTTTGGTCAAAGAATTGTAGACTGTTAGGAATTCTAGAGCCCATCTAACTCAGGGGTTCTTAACCTTTGGGGGCCTTTGTCAGGCTGACAAAATATGGATCCCTTCCCAGAATAACATTTTTAAATGCACAAAGTAAAATATATAAGATTATACAGAATACTAATTGCATTGAAAATTTTATAAGTATTTTTTTTAAAACTTCATGAACCTCAACTTGAGAAGATCTGATAACTTCTCTCAGATAGGGAAACTGAGGACCAGTGAGTTAAAAGGTTTTGTCCTAAGTTATATAGTTAGTGTTCAAGTCTGGGTTAGAAGTCAGCTTTCCTGACACTTAAATCCAGAGTATTAACTCAACTTTTTACAGATGATTGTGACCCAACTAAAAGAATGATCATATAATAAGGATAGTCTTCTGTGTGGTCAGAGAAGGTGCTTCCTTCTTTCCTGTGACTTGAGGGGTACTAGGAAAGTGCAACTTCCCTGGGGAATATTTTCTTGCATTTAAATTTCATGATTAGCAACTCATTTCTATTGGTCTTGCTTTACCCTTAGAAGGAAAAATGTGATATTACCAACATCATAGTATGAATTAGTCCAAATAATTACCAAGTCCTGCATATCGTTTCCTTCTGGATATTGCTCACATCTATTCCTTTTTTTTTCTATTTCCCTAACACCAGCCTAATTTATGTTGTCATTCTGTCTTGTCTAGACTATCCAGTCCCATGCTATTACTTGTTCCCCTGCTATCTTCAATATATCATACACACTGCTGTTAGGATTATTTTCTTAAAGCATTACTTTCATGTGTCACTCCTCAACTCAGAAGCCTTCCATAACTATCCATTGCTTACAGTATAGTCTGTTTACTCTGGCATTCAAGGCCCTGTTCATAATTTGGTACTTACTTGCCTTTCCACCATTTCTTCCTTGCAAACTCTTCTCTTTCCTGGCCTTGATTATGCCGTCTGCTGCTGCATTTACATGCTTATGCAATTTCTTCTCACCTAACTCCTAACGCCACCTAGCAAAATCCTTCAGGTCCTTCAAGGCCCAAGATTAAATATCACTCTGTTTAGAGAAGTGACTTCTCTCTTTAGAACCCTATGGAGATTTATACCATTCATAAAAGACTGTTTCCATATTTTAAATCCTCTACTAGAGTGTAAACTCTGGAAGGTAGGAATACCCTACCTCATCTTACATATTCCTTTTATTTTTTTTAAATTAAAACTTTTTATTTGCAAAACATATGTATAGGTAATTCTTCAACATTAACCCTTCAAAGCTTTCTGTTACAAAATTTTTCCCCCCTACTCCCCACCCCTCCCCTAGATGGCAGGATTTCCACTACATATTATTTATGTTAAAATACTTGACAAATCGAATATATTACATATTCCTTTTATTGCTTTCCACTGGGCAGGGTGGGTGGGTGGGTGGGGAGGAGGGAGTCTTACACAATTTTGAGGACTCAGCAAATGTTTATTAAATGGATGAATTAATTAGGTTTTGAGAGTCCCTGGGTAGCATGACACTACTTGGATCTGAAAATTATGACAAAAGGACTTTTGAGTCTATAAGGGGAAAGTCAGGAGTTTACTAGGAGGCAGTTAGGTGGCTCAGTGGATAAAGCACTGGGCCTCAATCCATTCAAATCCAATCTCAGATACTTAATAGCTGTGTAATTTTGGGAAAGTCAATTAAGCTCTATTTGCCTCCAGTTCCTCAGTTATGAAATGGGAATACAAGTAATAGCTACTTCCCTGCATTGATGTGAAAATTGAATGAAATCATATTTACAAAGTGTGGAATAAAGTGCCTGACACACAGTGGGTGCTATATAAATATTTGCCATTATTATTATTATTATAATTCTAAAAGTTAAAGAAACTTCAGAGATCATTGAGTTCAATTCTCTGTTTTTTATGGACTAAAGTCCATAGAGCAAAAGTGGTTAACTCATATAGCTAATTCGAAACCAAACTTTCAACTAGGTATTTTCTTCCTCTATTATATTGCCTACCTCCCAAATACAATATTCTATTCTTTTCCCCTCCAATTTGAAAACATTTTTATTTAAAATATTGAGTTCCAAATTCTATCCTTCTTTCCCTCCTCTCTTCTCTTCCTGAGATGGTAAGCAATCAGATATAGGTTATACATGTGCAATTATGTAGGACATTTCTATATTAGTCATTTTGCACAAGGCGACTTGAATAAAAGAAAAAAATGAGAGTGAAAAATAGCTTGTTTCAGTCTGTATTTAATCAACATCAGTTCTTTCTCTGGAGGTAAATAACATGCTTCATCATTAATCCTTTGGGATGGTCTTGGATCATTGTGCTCATGAGAAAGTCTTTCACAGTTCTTCATTGTACTATATTGCGACTACTGTGAATAACATCCTTCTTGTTTTGTTCACTTCATCATGCATCAGTTCATTTAAGTCTTTCCATGGTTTTTTTGAAGCAACACTCTATTCTTGAAGTAACGATTACTCTTGAGATTATATCCAAAGTGCCTAATGAGTCAAAATTGCCCATGGGTATAACCATGGTATAATATCTATCTTTAGATTCTTAAGATCTGTGGTTTCCATCTTTCCTTTGCTACCTCTTCATCATGTGGCCATGAACAAATCACCCAGCCTCTCCCAAATGTTTGCCTTACCTGTCAAACGAGGACAATAATGTCTTCACTGACTACCTGGGATAATGTAGGCAGTGAGCTTTGTAAGTTGTAAAGTGCTACCCAAATGTCAGCGATTATGATCTCTTTCTAGTGCTCACTAATCCCCAATATGATGACACAAGGCTGGGACATTTAAACAGGAAGGTGAAACATTTAGACAATGCTTCAAGGATTGGTTTAAAACTGAATTCTCCTCTATGGTGAAATACTGCTCTAGAAGGGGGACTTTTTTCTCTCATTTCCTAGCTTGCTACTCTGCTACCACACTAAGAAAGCACCCACCCTGAAAGCAAGATAGACAAATGTAAATCCTCTAAGAGGTTCCAGCCTTGAAGAAAGGAAATCATTAGCTTGGTCATGCAGGAAGACAGATAGATCCCAATGGCATAAGGCAATTTGGCACCCTGGATTTAGTCATAAGAATCAATAAAGATTTGCTTTTAGTCCTAAGAAGTTATATGACTTGCAGGGTAACACAACTGGTATGTGTTTTGAGACTGTTGGTCTATATCTTATGCCACATGGCATCTCATTACCTCAACTTACCTACTTATATGAACTTGGAGAAATCACTTAATTTCTCTTAATTTAATTGTAAATGAAGGGGGTTGTACTAAATGACCTCTATGGTTCCATCAAAGTAGCTAGGTAGAATAATGGAGTCAGGAATATTCATCTTCCTGAGTTTAAATCCAGCAGCAGACACTGACTATCTGTATGATCCTTGACTCTCTTTGCTCCAATTTCCTCATCTGTAAAGTGAGCTGGAGAAAGAAATGGAAAACCATTCCTGTCTTTCTGCCAAGAAAAGCTCAAATGGGGTTGTGAAGGGTCAGACATGATTGAGAAAAGACTGAACAACAATGGTTTCTTTAATGCAAAATCTTTGATGTGAGATCCCTCTTAAATATTATTAATATAATAATTATTACATAATTAACTATAAATGCAGTGACACAGTAGGCTTGAAATTCAGAAGACCTGTGTTCAAATTCAGTCTTCCTAGCTAGGTGGCCCTGTAGAGGTAATGGCTACCACTAGTTTCCTCAACTGTAAAATGGGGATAATAATAGCATCTACCTCCCAGAGTTTTTGTGAGGATTAAATGAAATACTTCTTAAAGTGCTTTGCAAATCTTGAAAAGCAATATAAATGCTAGTTACTTCTCTTTCTAGCCATAGCAAGGAGCAGAGTAGAGAGACAAACTAAGATCTTTGAGTCAAAGGATTTTTTTCACTAGACTGCAAGCTACAAGGGTCTCATCATCCTTGAAAAGGAAAAAATGCAGGGGTAGCTAGGTGGTGCAGTGGATAGAGCACCAGCCCTGAAGTCAAGAGGACCTGAGTTCAAATCTGGCCTCAGATACTTCCTAGCTGTGTGACCCTGGGTAGGTCACTTAATTACAATTGCCTCATCCAAAAAAAAAAAAAAAAAAAAAAAAAAAAAGAAAGAAAGAAAGAAAGAAAAAAAAAATGCAGATTTGTTGTCCTGCTAGGAACATCACAACCTGTGGAGCTATTATTGAACCACTGTAAAGTGCCTCAATGTTAAAGAGATTGAAGATGAGAAGGAAGTTCAAGCTTAAAGATAATCCCAACTCATTTCATGTTTGTACCGCAGACATCCCACCTCTCCCTTGTCGAAATCTAAAACATTTACCCTTTACATGTGGCCTGCCATTGTTCAGAGTCAAAACTCATGAGTTTAGGTCCATAAAATCAATGCCTTGTGAAAGCATTAATTAAAACCCAGCCTGGGCACACTTCATCAATAAAGCCTCTCCACAAACACAGGGGTCAATGAAGTTATGCCCCTGTAGCGTTTGTGCTTACCCAGCAGATGGATCAATTTGCCTGATTTTACAAAGTGTTTTTTATAGACTGTCAAGCTTATTTCCAAATGCCTCTGAAACACAGAAGGTTTCTTGGGCACTACATAAAAAATAACGTCACTTCCCAAAACTAACCCTCCAGTTTTAGACATTGTGCTAGGATCTACCCAAACCCCCCAAATGAAAGAACCTAAAAAATCAAGGCACTGTATCCCCATTCTACCTTTATTTGTGTGAAGGATGAAGATATGGAAATACTAGCTACACCAGGTGGAGGCAATACTGGGGAGAGCCAGATCACACAGGTCCAGAGACTTAGCATTAGAAGAGATTGTAGAGATCATTTTATCCAATCTGCTCACTTGTCAGGTGGAGCGACTCAGCCCTGGTGAGGTGACTTGCCCAAGATTGCAGAGGTAACTGGAGTCAGGATTAGAATTCAATGTTCTTTCCCTGTATCACACTATTGAGTGATGACTTTGACATTCCTAAGGCTGAAGATACTTAGAGGCCTCTGGGGGAGCATGAAAAACCCTACACTGAGGAAATGACTCTGGTTTATGTCTGGCAATAATAGATAGGATGTAGCCTGTATCTAGTAAAGAGTTATATTCCCTAGGGAAGAATATGAGAATGTTTTCCAGGTATTCAAGGGCCATTATTTGTTGGCATTGGGCAATCAGCAAGTATACATTCAATAGATTTTGACTTTAAACTGCAGAAGCAGCAGCTGCTGCCGAAGCATCCCATATTCTGCAACAGTTTTTAGGAAATATTTGACCTTTACTTCTCTCCTGGGTTATTTCCAGAAGTGCTGCCTTAGTAGAGGAACTCAGGAAATACTATAATTTCTTCTAATAAGGTAGATTTGGCATCGACATAAAGGCAAATGACAGGTTGGTACAGAAGAGTATTGCCCATGAGGGCACTCAGATTCTTTTGATGGGTTAGTGTAGGATGTTTCCAAGGATGCGTCTTGTAAACATATCTATAGAGACGTTACACTCGTATGTGTGTATACACACACACATACATATATATATACATACATACACATATACATACATATACATACATATACATACACATATACATACACATATATGTATATATACATATACATATATATATATACACACATGTGTATATATAATGTACACATACACACATACACCTGGACATATCAGGTGACAAAATAGTCATTCATTCAGCCAATTAATAAACATCTATTAAGAACCTAATTGATAGAGTAGATAGAGTGCTGTATATGGAGTCTGGAACACTCATCTTCCTGAGTTAAAATCTGGCCTCGGATACTTAATATCTGTGTGATTCTAGGCAAGTCATTTAACCCTGTTTGACTTGGTTCCTCATTTGTAAAATGAGTTGGAGAAGGACATAGGAAACTATTACAGTATCTTTGCCAAGGAAACTCCAAATGGGGTCATGAAGAGTTGGACACGACTGATAAATCGCTGGGCATCAAAAGTGCCATTGATCATGTTAATCACTGGGGACACAAAGAAAAGCAAAGGATGATTCTTTTTCTCAAGGAATTTACAATCTAACTGGGGAGGCATTATGCAAACAACCAGGTACAAGTAAAATCTGACAGGAAAAATTGGAGATATTAAACAGGAGAAAGGTACAAGCAATAAGGAAGATTGGGAAAGGCTTCCTGTAGAAGATGAAATTTCAGTTTGGATTTAAAGGAAGATGGGAAAGCCAGGAAGCAGAGATGAAGAGGAAGACCCATTCTATGTGTGGAGAACAGCCAGTGAAAATGTGCAGAATTCCAAGCCATTCTCCAATTACCAAATGGTCAAAAGATATGAACAGACAATTTTCAGACGAAGAAATTGAAACTATTTACAGTCACATGAAAAGGTGCTCCAAGTCACTATTGATCAGAGAAATGCAAATTAAGACAACTCTGAGATACCACTACACACCTGTCAGATTGGCTAAAATGACAGGAAATGATAACGATAACTGTTGGAGGGGATGTGGGAAAACTGGGACACTGATACATTGTTGGTGGAACTGTGAACGGATCCAACCATTCTGGAGAGCAATTTGGAGCTATGCTCAAAAAGTTATCAAACAGTGCATACCCTTTGACCCAGCAGTGTTTCTACTGGGCCTATATCCCAAAGAGATTTTAAAGGAGGGAAAGGGACCCACATGTGCAAAAATGTTTGTGGCAGCCCTTTTTGTAGTGGCAAGAAACTGGAAATTGAAAAGATTCCCATCAATTGGAGAATGGCTGAATAAATTATGGTATATGAATGTTATAGAATATTATTATTCTGTAAGAAATGACCAACAGGAGGATTTCAGAGAGGATTGGAGAGTCTTGCATGAACTGATGCTGAGTGAAATCAGCAGAACCAGAAGAACATTATACACAGCAACAAGACTATACGATGATCAATTTTGATGGACATGGTTCTCTTCAACAATGATGTGATTCAAACCAGTTGTTCTGCGATGAAGATAGTCATATACATCCAGAGAGAGGCCTGTGGGAACTGAGAGTGAACCACAACACAGCATTTTAACGCTTTCTGTGAATATTTCCAAGCATTTTGTTTTCATTCTTAGGTTGTTTTTTTTTCTTCTTCTCTTTCTAGATCTGATGTTTCTTGTGAAGTAAGATAACTGTATAGATATGTATACATGTACTGTATTTCTCATATAATTTATCCTATCTAGCATGTATTAGATTACCTGTCATCTAGGAGTGGGGGGTGGGGAGAAGGAAAGGAAAAGCTTGGGGAAAAAAAAAAGTTTTTTTTTGTTGTTGTTGTTTTTTTTGCAAAGGTCAATGTTGAAAGGTCACTCATGTTTTGTAAATAAAAAGCCTTATAAAAAAAATTAAAAAAAAAAAGAAAATGTGCAGAATTCAAGGATAGAGTGTCTTGGGCAGAAAAGAAGGGGACGAAGAGCAAACGGTATAAAAGATGGGAAAGGATGTGTGGAAAGCAAGTTATGAAGGTTATGAATGCCAAACAGAGGATTTTAGATTTAAGCCCTGATAATGGAATAACAAAATACCTGCTTTGTTTGCTTCTTTCTCGTTCAATCCAAAGAAGTTTACTTATTTATTTTTGCACTTTTTAGAGCAGCCTAGAAATGCTTGGTTCCATGAATATGAGAAAAAGTTGACATTTATAGAGTGATAGTTTATAGAGGACTTTCCTCATAAGCCCACAGTGATGTAGGTAGTGTAAATTTTATTAAGCCCATTTTATGGAAGGGAAATTGAAGTCTAGAGAGATTAAGAAATCTATGCAAGGTCAAAGAGATGGTAAATGTTAGAGCCAGGATTTACTTAGGTCTTTTGTGATGCTATATCCAGTTGTCTTGCCATTAGTCCAATAAGAATCTAGGGGATAAATGGAAGAACTTTAAGTATGACTTTGATAGAGGGTGGGGTAGGAAGCATTCCACAATTTCAGGGATTGCTGCTTCAAGGAAATGGTTTTCTAGTATTCTGCAAGAATTCATGTGCTACAATAATTGCATAAATATGTATACATATATTGGATTTAACATATCTTTTTTAAACATGTTTAATATATATCAGATTACTTGCTATTTAGGGGAGGGGATGGGAGGAAGGGAAGGAAAAATTTGGAACATGAGGATTTGCAAGGATCAATGTTGAAAAATTATCCATGCATATGTTTTGAAAATAAAAAGCTGTGATAAAAAAAAATTAAAAAAAAAAGAATTCATGTGCTATACTAAATATCTAACTTGGCCAAAGGAAGAAGTGAGAGAATAAGTAAAAATGACACACACAAAGAAGTGATGAAACCAGGACTATATTGAAGCCAGGCTGAAAGGAACCACATGAAAGGAACCAGACTTGGCAATTGTCAAACATGTGTTCTTGGCTTCTCTCAGGACAAAAGATCTGAATTTGAATTCCTAGCTCTCCCAATTACTAGAGATGTGATTATGGAAATGTCTTCTGCTCTAGGTTGTATTTTATCATTCATTAAATAAGGATATTGGACTATGTATTCCATAATGCCCTATCTAGTGCCAATATTCTCTTGTTTGAAGGTCCTCCAGACTAGAGGCCTAGAATTCCAGAGGTCTTCTAGAACTTCATTGAATTCAACCAAGAGACCCCCTCCAAGTCTTGTTAATAAAAAAATAAATAATAAAAATGGGGGCCATGAAATGACACATAAGTATCTCTGCAGATGAATATTAGAAAATATGAAAAAAATTAGAAAACTACATTTTAATATTATCTATGCTTTATTGCATTTTAATTTTATTAACGTTCTCAATTACATTTTAATTTGGCTCAAGATGTACTTAGGAGTGTGCTGGGTAAATGAAACTCTTGCTAGGGATTTGATAATTCTGTTCCAGCCTCTTTCCTAAGTCCTTGAGCTCTTCCTTCTCTTCTACAGTTTGAGTATGTACTGAGGAGTGGAGGGGTGGGGTAGAGAGAGAAAAGTTATTGTTCTTCTTTCAAAGATCTTCATTACTTTTTTAAATTAAAAATTAATTTTACAAATACTTATTATCTCTTTCCTCCTCCAAATTGAACAATGAATCTGCTCCCTGGAACCAAACAATAAAAATAAAAATGAAATCCTTATAACAAATATGCACAAGCAAGCAAAACAAATTCCTGCATTAGCCATGACCAAAAATTGAAGATTCCTTCTTTAAGTCCATCACTTCTCTAGCAGGAGTTGGGTATTTTGCTTTGTCTTTAATCCTTTAGCATTGTTGTTTATCATTATACTGAGCAGACTTCTAAAATTTTCAAAGTTGCTTTTCTCTAGAATATTGTTATAAAATAAATTATTTTCCTGGTTCTGTTGACTTCATTATGCATTAAGTCATAAAGGTTGTTCCAGTTTCCTCAGAAAATGTCCATTTCCTTATTTCTTTTGATACAATAGTATTCCATTGCATTCACATTTTATAATTTATATGTTGCTGTTGAATCATTTAAATTATGTCTGACTCTTCCTGAACCCATTTGGGAAACATACTAGAGTGGTTTGCCATTTCCTTCTCCAGTTTATTTGACAAATGAGGAAATTCAGACAAACAAGGTTAAATGACTTGTCCAGCATCATACAGCCAGTATGTGACTGAGGTCAGATTTGAAGTTAGGAAAATGGGTCTTCCTGACTCCAGGTCCAGCACTCTATGTATTGTGCTGCCATTGTAATTTGTATAACTATTTTCTAATAGCAAGGAACTATCTTAGTTTGCCAAGTTGGAGGTTTTTGTGGGAGCTTTTCCTGGCAATATAAAAAGAGTTCCTATAAATACTTTTATACATATAAGATCTTATCTTCTTTCTTACAACTCTTTAGGGTATAGACCTAGCAATGGTATAGCTGTGTTAAAGGATATGGACAGTTTGATAAAATGTTGGGTATAACTACAAATTGCTTTCCAAAATAGTTGAACCAATTCATAGCTCCATTAGCAGTATGTTGCTGTGGCTATTTTCCCATGGCTTCTCTAATGTTTACCATTTCTCTTTTTTGTCATCTTTGCCTTTCTGATAGAAGTGTATCTTAAATTTCCATTTCACCAGTTATTAGGGAGAGAGCTTTTTTTTTTTTTTTTTTTGCTTTTTTGCTAAGGCAATTGGGGTTAAGTGACTTGCCCAGGGTCACCCAGCTAGGAAGTGTTAAATGTCTGAGGTCAGATTTGAACTCAGGTCCTTTTGACTTCAGGACTGGTGCTCTATCCACTGCGCCACCTAGCTGACCCCCCCTTTTTAAAATATGGTTGCTGATAGCTTGGATTTTTTTCTTTGAAACTTGCTTGTTCATATCCTTTGGCAATTTATCTACTGGGGAATGACTCTTAGTCTTATAAATCTGCATCAATTCTTTATGTATCTTAGACCTTTTTTTTTTTTCAGAAAAACTTGCTGCAAAGATTTTTTTCCTAGTTACCTGTTTCTCTTCTGGTTTTAACTTCTTAAATTTTACCTTTTAAATTTTGTGCAGTCTTTTAAATTTTATGTTTTGAAACTTATCCAATTTATCTATCACTTGTTTAGTCACAAGTTCTTCTGTCCATAGATCTGAAAGGTAATTTCTTCCTTGCTCATCTCATTTATGATGTTATATGTCTAAATCATGCATCTATTGAAAGTTTATCTTGGGTATATGGTATAAGAAAATGCTTTATAACTAATTTCTGTCAAATTGCTTTTTCAATTTTTCCAGCAGTTTTTTTAAAATACCAAATGGCTTCTTTACCCCAATATCTGCAGCTTTATCTCTATCATTTCTTGTTCTCCACTTTCCCAAGTCACTTGTGCTGGCATCTGGCTCACTTCTCAGCCAAAAGGAAGCTGGAGGGAAACTTCAAATTGGAATCTGAGAGTTAGAAGAAACTTCAGAAATCATTGAATCCAATCAAGTTCCCACCGAGCTGTCATTTAACCCTTTGCTTATCTTTCTATCAAGGAGAGTCATACAATTGTTGAAAAGTTTTTCCTGATATCCAGCCTAAATTAATTTTTTGGTGACTTATTTGATTTCACTAGATCTTCCCCTAACTCCCGGTCTAATCCTTCATTTATGTCATAATTTTTCAAGTACAGTGGTAATTTAATTGGTTCCAGAAGGCACAATGATGAATACCAAATGAATTTTTCTCATAAGGAGTACATCTGCAGTTTGCTACCTAACTATTCCTTCCCATCCAATTCCCCATAGAGACAAGTGGGGCTTCCAGCTGCAGAGAATACAAGCCAAACCAAGCTAGTCCAATTAGGCTCTTCCTTTCTTGACTCAACTCTCCCTTATTCAACTCAGTCTTTCTTAGAAGGGAGTGGTGGATGTAGAGGCAGAAGCTCTGGTCCCATACTTTCTGCTGCTCAGAGCTCTGGCCACAGCCTGGGGCTTGGGCTGCCAGGAGTCCTGGGTCCTCCATTTCTGCCTTCACTGCCTCTGCCTGGGTTCCTGTTGCTTTTCCTCCTGCTAAGCACAGTGGTCACTCTGTGTAATTTTTAGTACTACTGTCTTGGGATCCAGGAGACTATGCACTGAGCAACATCATCCAGCAGGATCTGCCCTGCCAATGTGTATAACCTCAACATCCATGAGCTCCAATCTGACAGTCCTGAACATTGCCGTCTTCGGTGGGGAGAAGCTGCCCACAGCCAAGGGCAATAGCAATGGCAGGGGCTGGATAGTTGGCCTGACCAATCTTACATCCCTTCAGCTCAGACAAGAAAACAACCAAGTGTGATTACTGCCAAGCAAATATCAAGTGCTGAAGCCATTTTCTCATCAAAATGCATTGAATACTGTCAGTTCTCATGTCATTTCTAAACCTTCTTCAAGTTAAACATTCTCTCCTTCTTCAACCAGTCCTTGTATGACATGTCCTTTAGTCTTTCATCATCTTGTTTGCCCTCTTATAAATGGATCCCTGGAAACTTGTTTATGTCTTCCTTAAAAGGAAGCACCTAGAATTTAGCATAGGATCTCAGATATGGACAAACCATGGCAAGGTATAACAGATTTTAGACCTTATTTGACCTGGACACTAGGCTGCTTTTAATGCAGCTTAGAATAGTATTAGATTTTGTTGGCTGTCATGTCATACTGATGACTCACATTGAGCTTACGGTGCACTAAATCATCTCTTTAATGATAGATTCTAGAATGTTTCCAGGAATCAAAGTTGAGATCAGCTGTACATAGTTTCCAGACTCTCCTCTCTTTTCTTTTTTGGAAATGGGGAAAACACTTGCCCTTCTCCTGTCTTATTGCTTCTTTTACATTCTCCATGATCTTCATTATATATATTTATGTATATATGTATAAATATACATACATATATGTATATGTATACACACATATACACATACACATGTACACACATGCACATACAGACATACCATATATATTCATATATACACATGCATATATGTCATACACACATATATCAGTGACAGTCCTTTTATAATTCTGAGATGTAGTTTTTCTGGGTCAGGTACCTTAAACTCATCAAGGCCTACCATTTTATTTTTATCCATTTAATTTTAATTTTTTCTCAATTACATATCAACAAAATTTTTAGAATCATTTAAAAATTTTTTGAGTTCCAAATTCTCTCCCTTCATCCCTTCTCTCACCCTTCCTTGAGAATGCAAGCAATTAGATATATGTTATCCATATGAGGTCATTCAAAACATTTCTATGTTAACCATGTTGTGAAAGAAAATGCAGAACAAAAACATGAGAATGACAAAAAGCATTTAAAAAGTATGCTTTGATCTACATTCAGACTCCATGGTTCTTTCTCTTCAGGTGAATTGCATTTTTTTTATCCTAAGTCATTTGGAATAGTTTTGTATCGTTGTATAGATACAATGTATACATTGCATCATTGAATAGCTAAATCATTCACAGTTGGTCATCATACAATATTGTTTTCCTGGTTCTGCTCACTTCATTTTGCATTAGTTTACCTGGTACTCTCTTACTATTACCTACTTATCTTGGATTTAAACCCTAATTTTCCATGTTTCCCCTGTCTTTTCCAAGCCCAAGATTTATTTGCTTTGATGGAGAAATGGAAGGAAATACAAATTGAAAAAATCGTTATCTTCTTTGTTATTAGTAATCAATGTTGCATCTGCTCCCAAGCAATCATCCTCCCTTTTATCCATTTTCCCTAAATAGCTTTAATCATCCATCCCAAAAAAAGTTTGTTGTCCTTAACTTTTCCAACCATCCTGAGCTCTTTATAAACACTACCATTTTGGATACTATCCTAATTCCTTTCCCTCCCCTCAATAGTATTTTATTTTCCTGAATACATGTAAAGATAATTTTCAGCGTTCATTTTTGTAAGATTTTGTTTTCCAAGTTTTCTCTCCCTCCTCTTTTACCTCCTCCCTCCATGAGACAGCAAAGAATCTTATATAGGTTATATATTTATAACACTTTTATATATATTTGTCATGTTGGAGAAGAAAAATCAGACCCAAAAGGAAAAACAATGAGAAAGAAAAAGTAAACAAACAAAAAGGTAAAAATACCATATTTCAATCCACATTAAATCTCCATAGTTCTCTCTCTGGATGTGAATGGCATTTTCCATCCCAAGTCTATTGGAACTTTCTTGGATTGGCACATTGTTGAGAAGAGCTAAATTTATCATTGTTGATCATCTCATAATCTTGCTATTACTGTCTACATTATTCTTCTGATTCTGCTCACTTCACTTAGCATCAGTTCATGTAAGTCTTTCCAGACTTTTCTGGAATCAGTCTCTTCTTCATTTCTTATAGAACAATAATATTCCATTATATTCATATACCATAACTTATTCAGCCATTCCCCAACTGATGAGCATCCACTCAGTTTCCATTTCCTTACCACCACAAAAAAGGGCTGCTGCAAACATTTTTGCACATGCAGTTCCTTTTTCCTCTTTTACTATCTCTTTAGGATATAAACCCAGTAATGAATGACATTGCTAGAGCAAAGAACTACCCTAATTTCTGCTATGCTTATCCACTCCCATTGCCTGTCCATGTTTCCAACTTTTATATATGTCTAAGTTGGTTGATGAGTTCTGTCTAGTCACATTACTCTATTTGGACAAGTACTATTTTATCCCCTCACTAGAATCATTTCTCTTTCTGTCTTTGGAATATCATTACTGAGAACTTTTCATTCCTTATATGACTTTCTTTGTACAATTTTAGTCCTCAGGAGTCTATTTATCCTTCCCCTGAACCCTCTGAAATCTTTTCTCCTGAAGTTTAGAATTCATGGGTGCATTTCCCTCTCCTTTTCTATTAGAAAATTAAAAATAGAGTATGTAATAAGACTAATATCTTTCATTGCCACCTCACAACATAGGTTAGGACTATACTTCCTCCTTCCCTCCTATGACAGAGATGAGTTTTCCCTAAAAATAGACAAAGTGATCCTAGGGCTTTATTGATCCCTATCTCTATGATATAGCTTACAAAGGCCATCTTAAAATATAAAGAGTCCAATGGACAGGCAGTTGGAGCCCCTCTGATTTGGGTGGATCTCTGAAAAACAAAGAGCTACTGTCCTGTCTAGGTTCCCTGTCTTGGTGACCAGTTGTGTTTCCATATGGAAAAGAGTAGACCCAATTCCATCCATGCTGAGAATAATTGTGTCTTTGTTAAATACACTTGCTGTACTAGGGCAAAATTGTTCCCCCTTTTGTTAACTGTTCAATGACTTGCAACTGTTCAGTGACTTGTAAGGTCCTCATTTCATTCCAACATCAAACCTAAACTAACAGAGTGTTGATATTAGGGTCACCTCTAACAGGATGCTTGCTTTCTTTCAGTCCAGCAGTGACAATCAGATCCAAAATAACAATTCTCCATTTTAAAGCATAAAAATATCATTAAGTTCAGAGAGGAAATTATTACTTACTTTGCTTTTAGAAGATTAAGAGAGAGATTTTCAGTGGGGTCTGGATAATTGAAGTCCACCCTTTTGCCTTTGTATAAGGCTCCTGAATGTATTGCCCTAAGTCCTCATCTATATTTTCTTCCTGCACAGGTGGATTGTAGTATACTCTGATGATGATATTACTTTTGATTTATGCTCTGTTGCTCTTTAGTCAAATGTTTTCCATTGTAGTCTTCTGCTGTGCTTCTTGGATTTCCTCACATGAATTTACCTTCTCAATATGCATTGTATGCCTTTTCTCATTTTGAATAGGTTTTATCCTTCCCAAGATGAATTCTAGTTATTAATCTTACTAAAGTTCAGTGAAAACTATGCAGTTGGAGTCAACTCTTCGTAAAAGAATTTCTATATTAATTGACGTTATGCACTTTTTTTTAAATAGACATGGGAGTCCATGGTTTTTGTTGATCACCTCTTTTTTCTTTCTTATGATTTTCTGGGCATTTCTATGAAGCAGCTTGTGTTAAAGTGGGAAGAGCACTGGGCTTAGAATCAAGAAGACCTGAGTATCTAACCTCAGACACTAGCTGGGGTGGCTCTGGGTAACTCATTTAGTCCTGTTTTCTCTATTTTATCAAGTATAAAATCGTGAGATTAAATAGACTTAATTCAAAGCATTGTTGTGATGGTGAAATCAGGTAATATTTTTTTTTAAACTTCTTAGCATACTTCCTGGCACTTAGTAGGTGCTATATGGATAGATGCTTATTCTTTTTTCATTCCTTTTTGCTCTATTGCAAATCTTCCAGCACTCTAGCTACTTTCTATGGCAGGGTTTCTTAATTTAGAGTCTAGCTTGGTTTTTTTTTTATCTAACATGTTGATAACTGCGGTTTTAAAATTTTGGATTCCAATTTAATTGAAAGGATTGACTCAACATTTTTATTGTCTCCCAATTAATCTATAGCTTATTCAAAATGTCTCTACATCTTTACCTTTTACCTTTTTATTTCCTCTTCCTTTCCTTTAAAAAAGTGTGTGTGCATGTATGTGTGTTGTATATATGTGTGTATACATATTTGCAGTTTGAAATTCTCACCCTCTCCCACATTTTGAGAAGGCAAGAATGTATTATATACATATACACATTATATACATATACACATATATGCTTATATATGTGTATATGTATATATATATACACATATATATACAAAGTCATACAAAACATATATCTGTGTTAACCATGTTCTGGGAGGGGGGGAATCAAGAAAAATAAAGGAAAAAATATGCTCTAATCTGCAATGCCAGTCTGTCAGTTCTCTATCTGTAAGTGGATAGGATTTTTCATCATGAATCTTTGTGAGTTGTGGTGGATCATTGTATTGATCAAAGTTATTAGGTCTTTCATAGTTGATTATCTTTACAATATTGTGTATATTGTTCTCCTGGTTCTGCTTACTTCACTTTGCATAAATTCATGTCTTCCCAGATTTTTATGAAGCCATCTGCTCCATCATTTCTTATAGCACAATAGCGTTTCATTACATTCACATATTATAACTTGTTTAGTAGTTTTCCAATTGAAGGGCATCCTCTTAGTTTTCAAATCTTTGCCATCACAAAAACAAAACAAAATAAAAAAGTATCTATAACTATTTTTGTACATGAATCTTCCCCCTCCCCCAATTTATTGATTTCCTTGGAATTTCAAACTAGTAGTGACTCAAAGGGTATGCATAATTTTATAGCCCTTTGGTTATAATTATTATATCTTGATATAATTGATTTTTTTGGTAATCTTATTTGTTTTATGGATTTAAAAACAGGGCCCATAAATTTCATTAACCTGCCAAAGGACTCCATGACACAAAAGAGATTAAGAAACTCTATTCTATGTTATCCATCTCTTTGTGTGTGTGTACGTGTGTGTATAAACTTATATATACATATATGATGGATGGATAGTGTGCATCTACATATAATGTGTGTGTATATATATGTATATATGTATGTGTATATATACATATATATATATTGCGTATATATATAGATAGATATGCAGTTTTCTTTCTCTTCCTTTTTTTTTTTTCAACTTAAAAGCCATTGTATGTAGATTTCTGAGGCTCCAACAAATGCATTTTTCTTTCACCGCCTTTGTAGGATGCACTTCTGGCCAAGAGCTCACCATTTGCTTACTTTAAGCCATGGCCTAAATATTCAAATCCTATTATCAGGTTTATTTTGAAGAGTTATTGTACAGAATGCACAGGACCTTGGGACAGATGTATGCCTGTGAATTATCCAATGTCCTGAAGGATTTCCAATTAAATGGAATCGCTGTCCTCCTTAAGTGGCGATCCCAATTATTGAGTGCTATTATGAGTTGAGATGCCTCCATTAAACAGATGTCTTGGTGGAGCCACTCAGAGATAGGTAGGTTATAGTGACAGAGAATAGCAATATAAAATATCATCTGCCTAATAAACACTCTCCTAGTTTTCTTTCCCAACAACAACCTTTCCAATGTTTGGACCCTAGCACTACTTTGCTGAAGATTGGAGCTATCTTTGTCAGCAAGTTTTGGTAGGCAACATTTTATAAAGGAGATAGACCCACTTCCTGTGAGCACTCTTTACTCTCCAGGAAAACTGAGCCTTCATTTCAGGGAAATGGAAATGTTATTGCCCCAGCTGTGGCACATCACTGGAGCCTCTGTCTTGGTGCAGAGGGAGTTCCCATCCATTTTAGTGAGCCATTTAGGTGTCAGGAAAGGGCATCCACATGATATAGGAGATTTTAAAGAATATGCATGTCCTTTCTCCATATCCTAAAGGAGATAGCTCTGTATACTTCAGTATATTCAATGAGGACTGGCTCCTATAGCATTTCTGTTTCTTCTGCTATAGTTTTTTTTTTTATTTACTAATTTGTTTTAAAAAACAAACACACAAAAACCCAAAAATGGATAACTGAAGAAAGATACCAAGTGACCTAAAGCCTAAGGGTAGCAATGTGCAGGAAGATAGAATGGTAAGGAAATGCTGTGAGTCTTGTAATTTTGAGTTGATTGTTTAAAAGATGACAGACGGTAATGTTTATGAGATGTATAATTCAAGGCAAAATCTGTCCAGATAAAAAGGATAAAGCATACTTAACTTGGATGGAAATGTTGAGCAGCATTCAGATAAATGAACCCAACAAAATCTAAAAAATATAATGGAATCTGGGGAGAATGAAAAGAAATCTTAAAAACAAAAGCAAAAACCGTACTGTTCTACCTGTATTTGAAAATGAAGTAGAGCTTTGTCTATCCTTCAATGCTAATCAGACATCTCATCAGTCACAAGTGGAGAAATAATGCCTGAGCAAATCTGTGATATTTGACATTTGCCAAGTCTCTCCAAGGTCATGTTGATCACCAGTTGTTTGACTCATTCAACTTTTTGTTTTGAGCCAAATACTGGAGATCTTGGTTTCATTAATATTTAAGAGTAATTTGGATTGTGCCAGACAGATCTTAAAGCTCATTTAAATCAGCTTGAAGATAATATTAAGCTTTCTCCCAGCATACTCTACTACCATCAATGATAGTGTCATCTGCATATAAATGATGGACCGCATATGATAATGAAGTGCAAAGCTTATCAATATAGAATGACAACTGCATCTGATTTAAGATAAATCCATCCAGGATCCATTTTTCTGTTTTCAGAATTAGAAAAGCATTGTTATTGCGCAAGGCAGCTAAAGAAAAACCAAAAGGTTTTCAAACAAGAAACTCTATAGATTATAGAAATATTTCTTGACAAATAATGATTAGAGATTAATCTGTTACTTTGTCTATTGGAGAAGTTGTTTCCTGCCTGCCATTTTTTAAAAAGTACAATTGTTGAAGAATAGCTTTATTAGGCTTCTGTTTAGAGGAGGCTGAATCTTAGACCAATTACCAGAAGTCAGAGCCTAGGGTCCAAATAGCCTTCTATGGGATTCTCCAGTCAACTTTTAAACATTTCATGAATCTAGAGCACACCTTCCTCTTTCAATGATTTACAATTTATTGGAGGCTGTTGTTAAAATAAAATAAAATGCTTTCAATGACTGTGGAGAAACTCTCTCTCTCTCTCTCTTTTTTAAACTTGTGTTTTGTAGGACTGAAATGAGGGCTATTTTAAAATCAAGGTGGGGGGGAAATGAGAAGAAATGAGGGAAGGGACAAAAGAAAGGGCCTAGACTAGTAAATATGTATTGATCTGTGGGAAATGTTACTGGTAATGGCTTGTGGTTGCAAATATGGCCTTTTAAATTTTCCCTTCATTCTCTTCTCTAATCATGCTGCCCTTATATGAAATGTACATATGGAGCAGATAGCTGACACGTGCTCCCACAAATACGGTTCCTTCTGTTGTTCTTTCCCCTCTCTCCCTTTGCTCTGCTTCTCTTTCTTTCTCTCTCTCTGTCTCTCTCTGCCACTCCTCTTTCCCTGCTTCTCTTTCTCTTTCTCTGTCTATCTCTATCTCTCTCTGTCTCTGTCTGTCTCTTTGAATCTCTCTTTGTCTCTCCCCCTCTCTATCTCTCTGTCTCTCTCTATCTCTCTCTGTGTCTCTCTGTCTCCCCATTTCTCTCTCTCTCTCTTTCTCTCTCTCTCTCTCTTTCTTTTTTTCTTTCTCTCTCTCTTTCTTTCTTTGTTTTTGCCTCTCTCTGCCTCTTTCTTTGTCTCTCCCCTTTTCTCTCTCACTCTCCATTTCTCTCTGTGTCTCTCTTTGTCTTTCTGTCTCTCTGTCTGTCTCTGTCTGTCTGTCTGTCTCTCTCAGTGTCGAGGGTTGGAGCTCTTCACCAAAAGACCA
The DNA here is from genome assembly GCA_023553655.1 of Myrmecobius fasciatus. Lineage (NCBI taxonomy): Eukaryota > Metazoa > Chordata > Mammalia > Dasyuromorphia > Myrmecobiidae > Myrmecobius > Myrmecobius fasciatus. Next base: position 145,190 of record JAJPUD010005066.1, on the reverse strand, counting down.
AAAACTACATCTTTTTTTTTTTTTAATAAATACTTAAGATATACATTTGAAAGGAAGAAGGCCATTTTCACACACACACACACACACACACACACACACACACACACACACACAC
>JAJPUD010005066.1:134883-145065 GCA_023553655.1 Myrmecobius fasciatus | reverse complement strand
CACACACACACACACACACACACACACACACACACACACACACACACACATTCCTCCCTAAGCTGGATTGTTATTGTCTGAAAGTCATTTAATTTGAGACAAGATATTTTATTCCATGAGAGCTGAAAGATTTAAAAATGTAAGTACTTTGTAGACTCGACACTTGATGGGAATGGCTTTCAAAGTATAAATGAGAATTCAATGCAATTTAGTAATAAAAAAACCCCTTCGTTGAGGTTTGCTCTTGCAAGCCTTAGAAAAATGCAAAAATAAATAAAGCTGAATTTCTCTTACATTTAGGAAAGATAGAGACAAATTGGGTGCATCATCAGGAAAACAATTCAGATGCCAAGGGGCCTTGAGTTCCTGACATAAGCAATCGATGAAGGACATTGGCACATTTAACCTAAAGAAGAAAAGACTTGGGTTCAGGGAGAGATTCTTTCAAATATTTAAACTGTTATGAAGACTAAGAATTTCTCTTCTAAGTACAAGAAGACTGAACTTTGAGAAATGAGTCAAAATTGCAAAGCAGATTTAGGTTAGCAGGAAAAAATCCCTAAATTTGGCTACCCCCAAATTACTTGCCATGGAAGTTAATGGGTTATCCCACATTAGAAGTCTTTAAGAAGCGTCTGGGTGACTACTTGTTGGAGAACTTATTTGTTTGTTCCTTTTATAGATATAAATTGAATTAAATGACCTTTGCAATCCTTTCCAATTCTGTGGTCTTGATTTCATGACTCAGGAAGATAAGATAATGTACACAAATTTAAAAGATAGCATTCTTTCTGGGATCTTTCTGGGATCCCTTGACAGATAGAATTTCTCAGAGGTAGGTTTAATGTTCTAGGAGTAGCCTTGAGGCCTTGGATTTCTTTTACTGCTGCTCTTGAATAACTGCTAGTATGGTTTCAAGTGAAAAACAATCAGCCACACTGAATTTTTAGAAATGAATTTTATTAAGAAGGTATAACAATCAGGATGGCTCCCAAACATTTTCCCCAAATCTAAAGCAATATATTTTGAGTCCATGAGAAAGTAATAGGGAGTTTATGAAGTCATGAAGTTATAAATTAAGAAAACCATTTTGGAAGCTGTGGGGAGGATACATTGGAAAATAAAGAGAATAGTGAAGGGATTACTTTGGAGACAATTGTAGGACTCCAGGCAAGAATTGATATGGATTTGAATTAGGTTGGATTTGTGTGCACTGAGAGAAGGGGACATAAAAAGGAGATGAATATTATGGAGATAGAAATTACAAGATGTAGCAACTAATTGATAAATGAGAATGAGGAATTGACCCCAACACCAGAATGTGAACTAAGATGATGAATTGAAAGTTGATAGTGTCCTCATCAGCAATAGAGAAGTTTAGGAGACTGGTGGGATAGAGTGGCAAGATGGCAGGTTCTGTTTTGGGCAGGTGTTTGAAATAACTCAGGAGAGAAACTAAGGCTAGAGATATAGATCTCTGAATTATGTGAACCTAGATGAGTTGAAGGTTGGTAGTGTCCTTGTCAGTAATGGCGAAGATGGCAGGTTCTGTTTTGGGCAGGTGTTTGAAATAAGCTTGAAACTCAGGAGAGAAACTAGGGCTGTGTATACAAATCTCTAAATTATTGTATAGAAGTGATCATTGAACCAATGAGAGCTGATGAACTTACCAGGTGAGAGAATATAGAAGGGAATCTATGACCAAACCTTGGGGATTACCCACAGTCAGTAAGTGTGACATGAGTGAAGATCCAAAAAAGAAGACTGAAAATGAGTGGCTAGACAGATAGAAGAAGAACTAGAGAAAGCAGTCACAAAAATCCCAGAGAAGAAAGATTATCTGAGAAGAATATGTGATCAACTGTGTCAAATGACGCAGAGAGGGTAAACAGTAGGAATAATTACAAAAGATTATTCAATTTGCCAATTAAGCAATCATTGGTAAATTTGAAGTGAGTAGTTTCAGTTGAAGAATAAGGTAGAAAAACACAAGGAGGAGGAAAAAAAGAAAAAATAAACTGAGTATAATTAGCTTTTTGTAGGCACTTAGCTAAAACAGGGAGAAGAGATACAATGTGATACCTAAGCATGGATGGTAGGATGTAGTGACTTTCTAAAAAAAAAATTTAGGGGAAATTTGGAAATCTTTGTAGATAGCAGGGAAAGAACCCATGGAAAAGAGATTGAATGTTAGAAAGAGGAGACGATAATGGGGGGGGGGGGGAATCTGCTGGAGAAGATAGGAAGGAATAGGGTCAAGTGCCTGTGGAAGCATTGGCTTTGGTGAAGAAAAGGGACTTTTTGTCATCAAAAGCTGTAACCAAAAAAAGAAGATGGCGTATTCATTGCAGGAGGATGTGATATAAGTCCAAAGATATTTATTTGGTGATCGGTCAAGGGTATTACTGTGAAGACCAAAGCTTTTGGTAGAAAATAGAATCCTTAGGACCCATTTTTAAACCTTGTCTGGCATACACCAATGAATCATCCCAGCTCTAGTAAAGCAACATTCACTATTTAAGTTCAGGCTTACTCTGTTTACCTTCATCTGGGCACTGGCAAATAGAAAAGAAGCTTCATATATGACTTCATATTGTCATACCTTCACTCTTTAGTGGGGAAGCAGTGGGACCTGTCCCATATCTTAAATATGTCATTAACCAAAGAGCTTAGTTCTTTGAATCCATAAAGGAGGCATTTGATGTTGACTAACTTAGCTGGTTGTTTTAGAAATGATCAGTTGTAAAAGTAATGGGTGCACACATTAATCTGGTTTTTTTTCTTCACTTATTACTTTGGGTACACTTAATTCAGCAGGACTGTTTGAATCTTGTTTCTGATAATAGCTCTGTGACCTCAAGCAAGTCATTTAATTTTTCTGATCCTCAGTTTCCACATATGTAAATTGGGGAAGCATTCTTGTACCATTTACCTTATAGGGTTATTGTCAGGAAAGCACTTTGTAAACCTTAAAACTCTATGGAAACATGACCTTTTCCCCATATTCTGCTCTAACTGTATTTTTGTTGGGGAGGGGTGATGAGTGGTATGTAAAGAGTCATTTAAGAATATAATGATAATGTTTAGTTCTCTTCATCTTCAGACTATTTTTCCAAGAAAAGCTCTGTCAGCAGGACCAAGACCACATGACAGATGGGAGAACTGAATGTCAATGACACAAGACGTCATTAGTGTGAGAGAAGGTGAGGATTATAATTCCAGGGTCCCCAGTCCCTAAGCCTGAGCTCAGACTGTTGGGTAACATTTTTCACAAAATGCAAACTATAGTTAAAGGCTTGGGTTTTAAATTCATCTCACACTTTAGAGGTGCATTCTCTAGTTCTCATATCCATGTAAATAATGACACATTCTCCTTCCCTCTGTCTCTCTTCTCTCTTTCTTTTTCTCTTTCTCACTTTCCCTTATTCCCTCCTTCTCTGACTTTGTCTCTATCTATCTCTGTCTCTCTGTCTCTGCTTCTGCCTCTGTCTCTCTGTCTTTGTCTTTGTGTCTCTTCTCTCTATCTTTTTTCCTTTATCTTTCTGTATCCTCATATATTTCTCTTTCTCTTCTTTTTCTCCTTCTATCTCTCTTTTGTCTCCTTTCTCCCCTTCCTTCTCTGTCTTTGTCTCTGTCTATGTCTCTCTTTGTCTCTCTCTTAATCTAGCTCTCTCTTTTCTCTGTCCTCTCTGTCTCTATCTCTCTTTTCTGTCTGTCTCTTTTTCTCTTTTCTATCTGTCTGTCTGCCTCTCTCTGCTTCTCTATCCCTTTGTCCTTAACTCTCCTCTTTGTCTCTATCTGTGTTTGTCTCTATCTCTCTGGTTCTATTTCTCTTTGTCTCTGTCTGTCTCTGTCTCTATCTCTCTTTGTCTTTGCCTCTGTTTCTCTCTGTCTCTCTCTCTCTTCCAACCCCTCTCTGTCTCTTTTCCTTTCTTCTCCTAAATCATAGGATCATGTATCCAAAGCTAAAAGGGACTTTAGAGACCATCAGGTCCAGATGTCAATGAACTCACTAGAATAGGTAAAAATATTACATCTTTATTTCAAATCGAATTCATTTTCTTTGTAATTCTATGTACTTTATTTTATACATTTAAAAACATTATTCTGAGAAGGAAACCATAGGTTTCATGAGAATGCCAGTGGGATCCAGGAAAGAAAAAACCTAGAAATCTCTGATCTGATCTGTCCCTCTCATTTTTTTTCCAGATAAGGAAATTGAGGCTCAGGAAGTTACATGACTTCAAAATGATGACAAATGATAATATAGTTTGTAGAATGCTAGTATAATCAACCAAGTAAACAAATACTCTAGGTAGGAAAAATGACAAGCATGGAAGATTTTCAAGGTCCTTACACACACCCCAACATGTATATGTATATGTTTTAGCTGCATCCAACTCTTCGAGATCCTGTTTTGGAGTTTCCTTTGCAAAGATTCTGGGGTGGTTTCCTATTTCCTTCTTCCAGCTCATTTTACAGAGGAAGAAACTGAGACAAACAGAATTAAGTGACTTTTGTCCAGGATCACACAGCTTGTAAGTGTCTGAGGCTGGATTTGAACTCAGGGAGATGAGTTCCTGATTCCAAGCCTAACGTTCTGTGTACTATGGCACCACTTAACTGCCCACATCCCCACAAATACATCCACACACAAATATAGACACACACACACACAAACACACTTGCACAATACATTAAGTTTAGTCTCATTTTTCATCTACTTCTGTTTTCTTTAGAAGAAAGGCAGCCTCTTGCTCAGCTCACTCCAAATTCACTTTGAACATTGAGCATCAATTCCACCCTATAACTCTTCACACATGTCTATGAGCCATTCAGTCTTTAGAGCCTCAGTTTCCTTTTCTGTACGCCTCTAGGACTCACTTCACAGAAATTGTTGTAAGGTTCAAATGAGATATGTGTAAAGCACTTTACAAATTGTAATGCACTATAGAAATGTCAACTATTATCAGTATTATTCTCCATTGCCCAAAATAAGTCCGTATGGAGAGGATACTATTTATCATATAATGTTAAATGGGAGCAGCTAGGTGGTATTATAATTAGAATACTGGACCTGAAGTCAGAAGACTTTGAGTTCAAATCCAGCCTCAGATGCTAATTAGCTGTGTAACTCTGGGCAATTCTGTTTGCCTCAGTTTCTTCACCTGTAAAATGAGTTGGAGAAGGAAATGGCCAACAACTCTAGTATCTTTGCCAAGAGAATTCCAAATGGATCATGATGAGTCAACTATTGAACAACAGTGTTAAACACAGAGATGGGGTAAGAGAAGACCAATATAAACTTAAAAGACCAATATAAACTTAAGTAAATGTTGATGTTTAAATACTAAAAAGCGTTTACTGTATACAATGAAGGGATCAGACAAGTTGATCTCCAAGATTCTTTCTGGGTCTTAACATTTCTGTTCTGTTCTACTTAAAAATTCTGCTGTTATACTAATGTCGAATATGAGTGAACACCCATATGAGAAATCAAAATCCTGAAGCTTTAGAAACTTTCAGCTAAACTTTGGTGACAAGATACCCAGATTTTGCCTCTGCATGCTTGGATGGTTTAATGTTAGGATTTTGGGTCATTTTTAGTTAGTTCCTCTACTAATTCCTCCCACTGTCCTTGACCCTAAGGAACTAAGGTCTCCTCAGTCTATGTATAATGCCTTTCCTCCACTCACTGGAAATTTGTCTTGCTGACTTCCTAGCCCGGCCTTTCAGGATTTGATGAATATTAGAGGAACTAAGGTTGGCCTATCACTTTGTCTCTAAAATCACATGCTTCAAGATGAGTTATTTCACTTCTAAAATGCTGGAATGTTCTCAGTAGCTCATAATTCACTTTGTAAAGAAAAAAAAAAGCATATACACACTTTGTTCTTTTCTTCCTTCCTTTTTTATTTTTAAATAGAGAATCTTTTTTTTTTTAAACTTGGGTTTTTGTATTATGAGAATCTGAACTCCATTTCTCCATGAGGCCTTGTCACTTTTTCAGTTATTTTCAACCTGTTATGTTTTTAGAGTAACTCCTTGAGTAATAGTAGTTGTATTGTTTCTACTTAAGACAAGGGAGGCCACTCAAAGTCAGGAGTTAGTGGTTGAGGAGGGTTCGACATTTACAGTTCTTGGGCTTGTCTTTTTCTTTTCCCTCTCTCAGTCATACTATATCTCTTTTAACTGCTCAGAACAAATTTCTAAGCCAGTGTTAGAGGAATATGCCTGTGTCTGTAACTGTTCTTATTCTCTTTCTACTGTTCTTCCTTCTCCTTCTGTTCTGGGAGTTTCTATTGAAGTCTCTGTTCAGAAAAGGTGAGCAGAAGTTCAGGTGGTAGGGAGGAGAAATGGCCCCTTGGGGAGAACACTGCACACAGAAAAGCAAAAGGAATAGATTCCTCCATTGACTGGCAAATTCCACTGCTGAAGAGGAGAGGTTAGGAGAGTCACAAAGAGCTGGCTTGAGAATGGACTGGAAATGTAGCTACAAGCAAAGCAAGCTCTGGGGATGGGCAAAGTGGGTGACTATCTAGAGCATAAGATTGCAAGGGTGATAGTGGACAAGAAAGGACATTTTCAAATATTATCTTTTTTAAATAAATGGATGTAGTTATAAATATCATGAAATTCTACTCTTGCCAGTCTATGGGTGTTTATTTTGCAATGAAATCCCACAAAGTCCTAAAATGAAGGTTGGTCCCAATGGGACCAGTGTTTTTTTTTTTTTTTTCATATATATACACACACGCATAAGTGCATATGCATGTATGTATATGTATATGTACTTATATATATAATATACATAAAATATTTATTTGTATACATAATATTTATATTTATGTGTATATAATACACACATACACATTGAATCAAGAAGCCTTTAGGGAAGGGACCCTTGTACCTTAAATTTTAAAAAATAATATAGATAAAAGCACATCAAGATTGACTACCAGTCCACTATTTTAGAATCAGCATGGTATAAGGGATATTGTGCTTCCTTGGAGTTAGACTTTTACTCACTTTCTTGCCTGGAGAAGTCACCATTGTTTGTCTCAATTTTCTCAGTGTAAAATGGGAATAATAACACCACCTACCTTCCAGAGTTATTGTAAGCATCAAATGAAATAAAATTATAAAATTCTTAGTGTTTTATATAAATGTTATCTATTATTATTATTACTATCATCATCATCATTTCATGTTATTATTCTGATCTCCTTAGTACCTAATATTTTTCCTTCCAGACTTGTATTTGACTATTTTGTATTTGTACTTATTCAATTTATATTTATAACGTATATTTTTTTCTTAGCGACTTGCTGCCATCCCCACTGGAATACAATTTCCTTTTATTGTTTCATTCTTTGTACTTACATCCCTATTGACTAGTGCAGTACCTGATATGGAGTAGACACTAAAGAAATACTAATTTATGGGAGGAGGAGAGATCTCCCCAACTCTGTCCTTCAGCAAACTTAGCAAGCAGACAAAGGTTTTCTGCCTCCCATCCCCTCCTTTAATGTCTTTTTCTGTCCTTACTCCTATCTCTTTTTCCTGCCTTATCAATTAATTCTCCTTAAGATATTAACTGCTAGGGATAGATTCAGGAAGCAATGAAGGAGGAGACATTTGTCCTTTGATAGGGGACTAGAAAATCAAAAGATCTTTAAAAGACTTCCCCAAGAGGCAGTGTAGGAAGTGAACACAATGCTGGGATGAACCTGTGTGATAATCATCTGAATTAAGATACCAGCTCAGATATTAGCTATGTTAGACTTAATCTTTGTTGACCTCAGTTTTCTTATCTGTAAAATAGAATAATCACAGCTCCTATTTCACAGGGTATTTATGAGGATCAAATGAGATAATACATGTAAAATGCTTTGTGAGCCTTAAAACACTTGATAAATGTCAGCTATTATTTCAATGTTAATAATGAAGATTGTTTCCATCTCCTCTCTTTTCACTCTTCAGCCCCTGGCAATATGGCAGCTAAGGGTGTCATCCAACTGGAAGTAGTCTCTCCAAATTACTGATGAGTTCTCAGTTTCAAATCCAATGACCTCTTCTCAGTCCTTATCCTTCAAGATCCCTCTTTTTGATACTGAATACTCTCTTTTCTGGGTTTTCCTTTCCCATATCGGATTCTGAATCTCCTTTGCTGAATCTTCATCCACATCATGCCAATAGTTATGGGTTTTCCTCAAGGTTTTGCCCTGAGTATCCTCCTCTTCTTTCTCTATACTCTCTCACACATGATGTCCTGATCACTGCCTAAATGTTCAAGTAGGAAGATGACTTCCAGATCTGTGAATCCTGCCTCATATTCTTCCTTGAATTCTAGTCCCATATTAATAACCATGTATCCAGTGGCCATTTCAAACAGCATGCTCAATTACAATTTCAAACACGATTCAAACAAAATAAAATCCATTAATTTTCCCCCCAAATTTATTCTTCTTCAAAATGTCCCTATTAATGTTGGTGTGTGGTGTCCAAGTCAAATAAAAAAGGATCCCTTCCACCTCTTATTAACTTAGGAAACCAAAATTAGAAAATATTTTAATATTTAAAACATTATCTATGTCGTATTATTTATTTTGTTATTCATTCTCCAATTACATTTTAATCTGGTTTAGAGGCCCTAGGAAATTTTGCAAACCTTATTGGTCTGTGGGTCTCTAATTGAACAACTTTGGATCTCTATTTTAAGTCTCTTTCCTCTCAAACCCATCTTCTATGCAGTTGCTAAAGTCATTTTTTTTTTCCAAAGTGCAGATCTGATTACTCACTCACTCATCCCAATGACTTTCTCTTTTCTTCAAGAATAAACAAGAATTCCTTTGTTATTGGAAACCCTTCAACCTAATCTTTCAGGCTTGGTACCTATTACTCTTCTTTAGGCATTTAACTGTACAGTCAAATTGACTTTCATGTGGTCCCTCATACAGGGATTTCCATTTCTCATTTCCAGTGCTTTTCATTGACTGTCCCCCATGACTTGAATGTCCTCTCTTCTCACTTCTGCCTGTTGGATTCCCCACATTCTTTCAAGACTCAACTTACATGGAACCTCCTAAAGGAAGCCTTTTCTGGTCCCCCAGGATTGCTAATCCTCCCTACTCAAATCACCTATTGTATATTTTGTATATACCTATACATTCATATATTGTCTCACCTGTTAGTAAGTAATAAGCTTACTAAGGGTAAGAACATTTTCTCTTTCCATCACTGCTACTTTTCATAGCCCTTTATACACTTTGTTGTTATTCAGTTATGTCTGACTCTTCATTATCCCATTTGTAATTGTCTTGGCAAAGATTTTGGAGTGGTTTGCCATTTCTTTCTCCAGTTCATTGTGCAGATAAAGAAATTGAGACAAACTGGGTTAAGTGACTTGTCTAGGATCACAAAGCTAGAACATATCTGAGATCAGATTTAACTTCAAGAAGATGAGTTTTCCTGACTGAGGTCCCAATATTCTATCCACTGTACCATCTAAATGCCCTAGTAGGTACTTAATGTGTTAGTTGATTGATTAATGTTATAAGTGGGTTGTAAGCCTGTGAAGATGAGTTCTCAGAGTGAGAATTTCCCATGAAATCACAGATCCTTTGTATATTCATATCTCTCTTTTTTCCAGAGTCTTTGATTGGGGGGAAATTGGGGTATTGTACTTTTAATGGGCTTTCAGGAAGGCAAGGGATGGGGGGACACTCTCAGCCTTCTTAACTCACCCCTGTAGGTGTACCTACAACTAACCTGTGCCTGAAGTTACTCCAGATGTTGGCCACCATCACTTGGCAATTGTTCTGGAGAGAAAGTTGAGTCTGAATGAGTTGAGAAATCAGTCTATTTCTCCCTGAATTCACCTTAGTGAAAAAAGATAGAGAGAGAGAAAGAGATGGAGGAGGGGGAAGGAGGGAGAGAGGGAAAGCAAGAGGGAGGGAAGGAGAAAAGGAGGGAGGGAGAGAGGAAGGGAGAGAGGGAAGGACAGAAAGAGGGAAAGAGAGGGAGAGAATGAGGGAGGGAGGGAGAGAGAGAGAAAGAGAGACAGAAAGAGAGACACAGAGAGAAACAAAAAAAAGAGAGAGACAAAAAGAGAGAGACACAGAGAGAAACAGAAAGAGAGAGAGAGAGAGAGAGAGAGAGAGAGAGAGAGAGAGAGAGAGA
>JAJPUD010005066.1:85443-134873 GCA_023553655.1 Myrmecobius fasciatus | reverse complement strand
AGAGAGAGAGAGAGAGAGAGAGAGAGAGAGAGAGAGAGAGAGAGAGAGAGAGAGAGAGAGAATCAATAAACAAACCAAATCAAAAGTCCTTTTGGGGAAAAGCAACTGTGGGAAAATGAAAAGTGGGGAAGAAAAGACAAACATCAATGAGCAAGAAAATTAGCCTGAAGAGAGAAAAAAAACATAATAAAGTCTTGGTTGTAACCCCTAGAAGAGACCTTTTTGCATTGATTTTCTATTTAAAAAACATAGACATGTTGTGTTTTTCCTTGACAAAGAAGACTGGTCCCGGGCTTGGCTGAAGTGGACAGCTCTGCAGAAGCAATGGAGAAGGGGGGAGGGAGGAAATGTTCTGATCCTGTCACGTCCTCACTCACTTTTTTTTCCCCTTTTGAATCGCCTGCAACAGGTGTCAGAGTCTGGACAAAAATCTCTTGCGTATGTACCTTGCAACAGCTGTGCACGGGGCATCTATCGAATTAGTAAAGAAAGGTTACACAACGTGTCTTGTCTCAAATGGCTCTGGGCAGCTCTAGAATTGGAAACATTTCCTTGGCCTCAAGTTAAATCGGGCCACCATGATATTTGTTCTGTAACTTAATACAGAAGCACTGTGATAGATGAATTGATACCATGGCTACTGAGCTGGCATGAGGCACCTGCAGGAAACACTTGCTGCTCCAAATTCAGGCCTCCCTCCCTTCGCCCCCAATGATTGCCCCTCTAAGACAGCTGTTTTATACATGGAGCTCTTTCTTCTTTTTCATTGCAAGATTCATTTTTTAGTTCAGGAGATTTCCACACCTTGTTGAAATTCTATAAGAGTTATTGGAAGCAGAAAATGAATTTAATTAGAATATTGTTCCTGGTTTGGTTTGAAATCTATGGGCATGAACAAGTGGATTGTACCCAGTGGAGGATAATCAAGATGGCAAGAGAAGAGGAGACTGTACTTAAAAGTATACAAGAATCGGGGCAGCTAGGTGGAGCAGTGGACAGAGCATCAGCCCTGAAGTCAGGAGGACCTGAGTTCAAATCTGGTCTCAGACACTTAACATTCCCTAGCTGTGTGACCCTGGGCAAGTCACTTAACCTCAATTGCCTCAGCAAAAAGCAAAAAAAAAAGTATACAAGAATCCCTGGAAGGACCAGAGAATATTTAGCCTGGAGAGGATATGATGGTTGTCCTCCAGCTTATCTGAATGTCTGTTATATGGGAGATGGATTGGCTTTGTTCTGCTCAGCCACAGAGGGTAGAATTAGGAGCAATGGATTTCAGGTGTAATGTAACAGCATGTAATTCAACTAATGTTTGTTGAGTGCCATCGAAAAGGAGAGTTTTGCTAGAAGTAGAGTATAATTTAATAAAACCAGTCAAAATGATTCAGGTAAAAATCAAAGTTTCTCGACCACAGTTCCAGAGTTTCACTGCTTGCTGAACATGGTGTTGGGGGCTACATTCTACAAAGAAAATACAGGACTCGGTTCTTGGCTCAGAGTAGTAATGAATGAGGTACTGCTCCATTCCACTATCAGCCTGGCTAAACAGAGATCCAGTAACCAAAGTAAATTCAATTCAACTGATTTTAACAACTTTTGTTTATGAAGTGCCTACTATGTACCAACCACTATGTGCCTTCTTAAATAACAATATATTCATGACTCTGGAAGACAAAAATGAAGGAAGCTTTACCTTTAAGGCAGTTGCTTGCTCTTGGGAGGATATAATTAGGATGCTGAAAAACAGAGTTGACAAAGGAGAGCGCACCAGACTTGTGAAATGCCTTATGTAAATGCATGGGAACAGAACATATGGTGTCCATTTTAGGGAGTAGCTAGCAGTCCTGTTTGACTAGAATTTAGAGTTTGGGAAGGGGATAGGAATAACACTGGAAAGGCAGATTGGAGCCAGACTATGGAAGTCCTTCACTGCATGGCTGAGAAATTTATATTTAATTTAAAGGAAATAAGGACTCAGGGAAGGTTATGGAATAGAGGAGTGATGTAGTGAAACTAGTGCCTTGGGAAAGTTATTTTAAAAGTTACAAGAAAGCTAAAGGGAGAGATTTGAAGAAGGGGAGAGGCTATTAGGGTAGTCCATGTGAGTGATGAGGACCTGAACCAAGAGGATGGTTATACCAGGGAAAGGAAGGGAATGAATACAGAAGAGGTTGTGGAAGTAAAATGGACAAAGCTTTTTTTTAGGCAACTAATTTAACAAAGCAGGTAACAAAAAGGTAAGGATCACTACAAGGTTAAGAACCTAAGTGACTAGGAGAATGGGGGTCCCCTCATCCCCTCAACAGAGATAATTCTGTTTTGGATATGTTGAGTTTTCCTATTGGATACCTAGGGGCAGATATTCAATAGGTAGATGATGACTTGAGACTCTGAATTGAAGAAAAGAGACTTTATGTTAGGGTACATTCTATGACAGGCAGGGCAGCTAGATGGCTTGGTGAACAGAGAACTGGGATCAGAAACTCTTCTTCTTGAGTTCAATCTGGTATCAGACTCTTCCTAGCTATATGACCCGGAACAAGTCCTTTAATCCTGTTTACCTCAGTTCCTCATTTGTAAAATGAGCTGGGGAAGGAAATGGCCCCAGTTTTTTTTCTTTTTTTTTATCAAGAAAACCCCTAATGGGGTCAAGAAAAGCTGGGCATGAAAAATGAATCAGCATTATGTTACTGGCACTTTCTACGAGCTTTACAAATATTATCTTATTTGAGCCCCACTCCAACCTTGAGAGTTAGGTGATATAATTATCTCCACTGGGGGGGCAGCTACAAGGTGAAACGGATAGAGCATCAGCCCTAAAATCAGGAGAACTTGAATTCAAATCCAATCTCAGAAACTTAACACTTATTAGCTGTGTGACCCTGGAAAGTCACTTGACCCCAACGACTTCACCAAAAGGAAAAATATAAACCAACCCCCCCCCAAAAAAAACCAAGCAAATAAAAATATTTCTATCTTAATTTTATAGTTGAAGAAACTGAGGCAGATGAAAATTAAGTGATTTGTCCAGGGTTACATAGTAAGTGCAGAGGCTGAATTTAAACTTAGCCCAAACCTAGTGCTCTTTTACTAGACTTCCTCATTGAGAGGGAAGATTATGAAAGGAGTCATTTGTGTAGAAATGAAATGATGTTTGAACACAATAGAGATGAGTATAGGGAGTAAATGAAAGAAGGACCAGGATGAAGCCCTGGAGAATATGTGTATCAAGAAAGTGAAAGATGGATGATGATTCAACAAAAGATAGGCAATAAGAGACCCAGAAGAGAGTGCTCAAGAGGGAGGAGTGTTCCATAATATCAAACATGATTGGAAATGTTTCAGAGGGGATTCCTGTTTAGGATTGGATTGGATTAAATGATTTATGAGCATTCATGCAACTCTAATGTTCTTTTATTCTTTACTTGGCATTTGATTCTATAGACAGGCAAGTCTAAAGCAAAGAACCATGAACTCAGTATTGAGACCTAGGCTTGGTTCCTAGTTACCAATTCATTTCTTGGCCACCAATTTCAAACCATGCTACTTCCACCAGCTTTTACCATTTTGATGCATTGTCTTCTCCTCCTAGAATGTAATCTCATTGACGGGAAGAGCAAAACTTTATTTATAATTTATTTTATTTTTATTTATTAAATTTATTATTTATAAATACAAGTATATGTATTTAAATTATTTTATATTTTATAATTTTATCCCCCAAGGTTTAGCACAGTATATATAATGTAATAAGAGTAAAATAAATGCTCTATCTATCTATTGCCATGTAATCTTGAGTGAAGCACTTATGCTCTTGTGCCTCAGTTTCTCCACCAATAAAATGGAAGAATTCAATTTTCCTCCCATTTTTTTGAAGGTATGTTATGAGAAAATCACTTAATTTGATATGGAATAAAAGCATATCCACAGTTGTGTCTTCTCTCTCCAAGTCACCTTATATCTTTTTTAAAAAACATTTTTTAGAAAACCTGGAAAGAACAAAAAAGCTGAGCTGCTTTGAAAACAAAGTATAAGATTTATTACATAGGTTTTCATGAAATGAAAGTTTATTTGATTTTTTATATTGGACCCTCTCCTGTTCTGCTGTGTACATAAAATTGTTCTTTTTTTCTTTCCTTATTTTGTATTTAAGTCTAAAATGAATGAAAAATTAAAAAAATACACATATTCACACATATATATGATATACATAAATTCATAAAATATATTCTAATACATCTGGCAAGAAAACTTCAAAGGTTTTCTTTGAAGTGTTAGATATGTCTGAAACAACTGAATAACAACAACAACAAATATGTATACACACATACATATTGCCTCTTTTGACTGGATTGTAAGCTCCCTGAGAACAGGGACAATTTTTTTTCTTTATATCATCAAACCCTAGGATAGTGCCTAGCACATAGTAGGTGCTTAATAATTGGTTGTTGCTTAAGTATAGAAGAAGGCTGGCAGAGTGAATAGACGGTGGGCATGGAGTTAGAAAGACAAGTTCAATTCTGACCTCTGCCCAAGAATATGCTGAAACCAATTTGTCTGGTTCTTGAGAGAAATTTGTTAAAATTTCAGTGATCATTTAGATTTAGAAAATCAGCAAACACTACAAATCAGAGATTTATTTCTCTTTTTGTGTTGTTTTGTTTTTCTCAATAATATTTTATTTTTCCAAATACATGTAAAGATAGTTTCCAACATTCATTTTTGAAAGATTTTGTATTCCAAATTTTTTCTCCCTGTCTCTCTCTCCCTTGCCTCCCACCTCCCCAAGACAGCAAGCATAGGTTATACGTGTTGTGCAAGAAAAATCATAACAAAAAAACCATGAGAAAGAAAAAAACAAATAAAAAATGAAAATAAGATGCTTCAATCCACATTCAGTCTCCATAATTCTCTCTCTGGATGTGGATGGCATTTTCCATCCCAAGTCTATTGGAATTGTCTTGAATCACCACATTGCTGAGAAGAACTAAGTCTATCAAAACTGATCATCACATTATCTTGTTGTTGATGTGTACAATATTCTCTTGGTTCTACTCACTTTGTTTCACTTCATGTAAATCTCTCCAGACCTTCCTGAAATCATCCTGCTCATCATTTCTTATTATTTATTTATTTTGCTGAGGCAATTGGGGTTAAGTGACTTGCCCAGGGTCACACAGCTGTTACGTGTCTGAGACCAGATTTGAACTCAGGTCCTCCTGACTTCAGGGCTGGTGCTCTATCTGCGCCACCTAGCTGCCCCTAGCTCATCATTTCTTATAGAACAATAATATTACCTTACATTCATATACCATAAGTTATTCAGCCATTTCCCAATTGATGGGCATCCACTCTTTCCATTTCTTTGCAGAGTTTGATTTCTTTCTTTGTTGTAATAGTTGTAAAAAATGTGGGAGCAAACATTAATAATACAAATGAAATTTTAAAGTATTTAATGTATACTATTGTTTTTGGAGAATCGGATGTTAAACATTTACCACAATATCCCTGTTTCTGTCTGATACAAGTTGGGTGACCTGTCAAATTCATTCACTCTCTCAATGCTTCAAGCAACTTCGAGATTAATTACAAAGGGACTGTTAATGCCCAAGAATCCCTTCACAACAGTGGAACCTCAGGCCCAGACTTGTTTAAGTACAAAACCAACCCCCAAAATGACATAGGCCATGTCAAAGATTACATTTCCTCTTTGACATAGTAATAATAAAATGAGATTATAGTATCATAAAATTTAGGGCTGGAAGAAATCTTGAAAATCATCTTATGAGTTTTATGATTGGGATTCTTTCATAGAACTAAAATGGCTACCAAAATTGGAATCTATAAGACTCTTGTTTGAGAGGTACTTATTAAGCAAAGCAATTCTCTCAGGCATGTAGATTTAAAAAAAAATAAGCTGAAAACACAGGTGCTTCTTCCTATATTAATACGTATGTGCTCAGTTTGGAGTGTGTACATGAATACCTAAAGAAGGTTATTTCTCTACAAAGGAATAAAGCAATCAGGAAAATTCATCAAGAGACTAGAGGGTTTTCCAAAAACCTTCTAAAGCTTTCTCTATAAGGGTAAAAATCTCAAAAACAATTCCAGTTGAATATTCAAAGACCTGTGTGAGAGAGCACAAATTCTGACTCTGTTACTACAGTAACTATGTGACTTCAGTCAAATCATTGAATCTCTCTGGGTTTCAGTTTCCTCACCTGTAAGATGAACTTTTTATACTACTAGGTGACCTTTGATTTCCTTCCACTTCCAAATCTAGAGGATCTAGGCCGGTTAACAGTTTGCACCATCTGCCATTATATTAATGATATATACATATTGTGCTTTTCTGAAATGTCACAGATAAATATCTATCCCTTCTTAGAAAAGTGACATAGAAGGCATTTAAAAAAAAATTCTGAACTTTACCATCACAAATTAAAATAAGCATTTCCATACACCAACTAGAATAGAAAAAGAAACTTTATACATTCTATTACATGCAGTTAGTTTTTCCTTGTAAATTTATAATAGATTTTACATGTAATTTTTAAAAAAATATTTTATTTTTCTCAATTGTGTATAAAAATAATTTAAAACATTTACTTTTTAAAATTTTGAATTACAAATTCTCTCCTTCCCTCCATCTACTTCCCCTTGAGATAGTAAGCAATTTGACATAGGTTCTACATGTGCAATCATGCAATCAATATGTAACTTTCCAAGCTGTCCTGATTATCTGCTCTTCTTTCTGGCCTTCTTTCAGTTTTCTTTTATACATTTCAAAAAATGCTCCAATGACCCTCTCTTCTTTATTTTGTCAACCCCATCACAGTCGATTTCTCCATCCCTACCTCCTCCCAATCCCTAGCTTCTCTACCCCACGTGAAAAAAAAAAGAAAGAAAAAGCTCTCATGATAAATATGCACAGTTAATCAAAACAAATTCCCACATTGGCTGTGTCTGAAGATGTATGTCTCATTCTGTTCCTTAGGATCATCAATAGAAGGTATTTTTGGAAGTTTCCTCCTTCAGTGAATGCAGCAAAATACTCACCATTAGAACAGAGGGTAAGAGATTTAGAACTCAAAGGAATTTAGAAACTAACTGGTTCAATCTATTTTACAAATGAGAAACAGAGAGAAAAACTAAGACAAGTTAAGGGACTTCTCCAAGGTCACACTGGTAGTAAGTTATCAAGGCTTGAAACCAGGGCCTCTGACTGGAAACCCAATATTATTTCCAGCACACTTACTGCCATAATTTAAAAAAATTACATTTATATGACACTTCAAATCACTTTCACACATATTATGATATTAAATTCTCAACAATTCTGGGTTGTAGGGATGTTCTGAAGCTAGCCTAAGTGGTCCTCAAGGTCACATGGCTGAGAGGATGGACAAGAATTACAAGACATTAGAAATGGCTGGAACTTTGATCTTTTCTAATCTTGAGGGTTTTATTTTTCTTGCTGAGGCAATTGGGGTTAAGTGACTTGCCCAGGGTCACACAGCTGGGAAGTGTTAAGTGTCTGAGGTCACATTTGAACTCAGGTCCTCCAAGGCTGGTGCCCTATCCACTGCACCACCTAGCTGCCGTGATCTTGGGGCAGTTTATGTCATGGGCTTCTTGAACAGTCTGATGAATTCCTCTTCTCATAATTAAATAACTGAAGGAAATCCTAAATTTGTATTGATGTTTAGTGAAAATAAAGATGATTTTCCCCCCTTCCCAATTCACAGACCCTTTGAAATCAATCCATGGATCCCTTGGATACTTATTGACCTCAGGTTAAGAACCCCTGATCTGGCCCAAGTTTTTCAGGAAACAGAGACCCATCAGGTAATTAGTGACTGGTAAATATCAAAGCTGGGACTTGCATGCAGCAGGTCTTCTTAATCCAAGGGCATGTGCTTTCCTCTGCCCTACTCTGGCCCATATAATTATAAAAATAGAAGCCAGGGTCAGAGTTCTGCTGTATGACTGGGGTTTTCATTGCTCTTTCCATTATCAGTATAACTCACACAGGGATTCAAATGAATCATTTTTCATTCATCCTGCATTGACTCAGAAGCATTTGTGTCTTTGGTTTAAAAGGACTTCTCCCAAATTTGCTGGTTTCCAAGCTTTGTGGTATGGAGAACTGAAGGAGTCAAAAAGTCTTTGCTTTTTGACTGTTTCTTCTTTTCCTCTTCAGCTAGATTAAGGCACGAATGCTCAGGAACTCTCGGACAGGATAATGTCTAATGGGGCCACTTTGCTGCAAGCTTCCTCCCATGTGCTCTCTGAAGGCAATGCAGAAGGAATACAGCTTGCAATGTGGAGTAAAATGTATTTTATAAGCCCACAGCAGTCCAGATCATTTGGTTCCTTCCCCAGTTTGCAGGGATCTGCTCTGCATTCTGGCTAGAGAAGGACTTATAAATCTCTGTGTACCGATTTTCTGAGGCAATGCTCCAACTGTCCCCAGGAGCTCTATTTGTAAGGTTACTTGACCTGCTCATGGGGGAACACCCCCCCTTGTCTCACTGGAAGGGCCCTGTTGAATATATGTCTGTATTAAACACTAGATCTGGCAATATCTTACAGATATTTAATGCTTTTTTATTTTGGAAGGATCTCTGGATATAGTTTCAGTGTCTGAGCAATTATTTAACCTCTATTTGCCTCAGTTTCCTTTATCTGTAAAATGAGGATAATAATAGTACTTCCTTTCCAGGGTTGTTGGGAGGATAAAATCAAATAATAATT
Source organism: Myrmecobius fasciatus (assembly GCA_023553655.1). Classification (NCBI taxonomy): domain Eukaryota; kingdom Metazoa; phylum Chordata; class Mammalia; order Dasyuromorphia; family Myrmecobiidae; genus Myrmecobius; species Myrmecobius fasciatus. The sequence goes on along the minus strand of JAJPUD010005066.1, from coordinate 126,116 downwards.
GTAAAACACTTAGCACAGTACCTGGCACATAATAAACATGATATAAGTGTTAGCTAGTAGCCAATAGTAGAAAGAATACTGAGTTAGGAATCGGGAAGATGAATCTTTCTGAATTTAAATCTTTCCTTATATATTAAATAGCTGTGTTATTCTAGGCAAGTCACTTAATCATGTTTGCCTCAGTTTCCTTATTTGTAAATTGAGCTGGAGAAGAAAATGGTGAGTCACTTTAGTATCTTGTTAAGAAAACCCCAAATGGGGACACAAAAATCAGACATGATTCAACATTATTATTATTAATTATTATTGTCATTGTTATATTCTCAAGATATCCCTCTGTAGGATGCAGAACATATATTTATCATCCTGATTTTACAGACAGGGAAACTGAGGCATGGGGAAATTAACTCATAGGCAATGTGACATCATAGATTAAGGATTAAAATACTGGAATCAGGAATACTTTAAATCAGGAAGATCTGGATTCAAAAATTGCTCTGATATTTAATAGATGACCATGAGTAAGTCATCTAAACCATCTGAGCCTCAGTTTCCCACTTTGTACAAAGGTAGGGTTGGATCAGAAGGTTTCCAAGTTCCCTTCCAGCTCTAAATCTTCCCCAAGGTCACAAAGCCAAATGGAACCAGAAATTTCTAGAACTAAGCCTGGGTTTCAAGGCAACAAAGATGGTGTTTGATTAGGGTCTAGAAACCTGCAGAGGTGAGTATAGCCTCCTATGCCCTCCAGGGCAGCTGTTGACTCAGCATACTCAGCTCTGCTTTAAGGTCACTGACTCAGCCTCATTATGTTTTATGATAAATGCAAGAAAAGGTCTTTCCATTGTTCCCCCTCACTCCTCCTACCCATCTTCCCTCCTCCTTCATACCTCACATCTTTGTAGGGATGGTTTATTTCTCTAACTTACTTACACAAATACCCAAATTAATCTGGTATCTTCAGCATTGTGGATCATCTCTCTAACAATACAGGTTATTACCCTTCCCTGTCTGCCTATCAGAGATAGCTCTCATTCAGGCCATGATTTCTTTTTTTTTTTTAATTTAAAGAAATTGATATTTCTTTTTTCCCTTTAAATTGAAAAAAATTAAAATCACTTTACCTTACTTCCTTTTTATGTGTTGGATATACTGACAGTGCACATAAGCTCCTCACTCTTGCCCTGTAACCAACTCCTTCTCTCCACTTTTTTTGTCCATACATTTCTTTGATGACCCTCTTTATTCCACTCCTTGATATTTCCTTCTTTGTAATTCCATAGGCTGCTCACATCTGCCATTGGACTCTGTTGATCTTTAGTTGAGTTTTTATTTCAGTACTTTAACTGTGGCTTGCAGATCCCTTTCAACTTCTGGGAGAATGCTGGCCTTTAAAAGATGGACCTTTATTTCAGGGAGAAACTTGGGTTATTGTTGACTGATGGACCTATGTAATATTGTATGGTGTCTGTGTTTTTGCCTTATTCTTCTCACTGAAAGTTCTGGTCTTATCTGGGTCTTATCCCCCAGATTCTAGCACAACATTATGCAAACAGTAGGTGTTTCAGAAATATTTGTTTTATTGAATGTCTTCAGTGGCCCCTGGACACATGACCAATATCAGATATGAGGGGGGTTTTCATATTTCTATCACTTGTACTAGCTATGTTTGAAAAATTGAGACAGAACATCCTGAAACAAGCCCCATTCATAGGATTGTAAATTTAGAAAATATTAGAAGTCATTTTAGATCAGGAGTTCTTCACCTTTTTTATACTAAGGACCACTTTGGCAATCTGATAAGAAGTAGGGACCCCTCCTCAGAATGATTTTAAATACACAAAATAAACTACATAGGATTACAAAGGAAAACAATTATATTAAGATAGTTATCAAAAATTCTAAAAACAATAATAGCCACATTCATATTCTTCAGATTAAAAACTCCTGATGATTCAAGCAGTTCATTTTTATAGTTGTGGAAACTGAGCCCAAGATACATAAAATAATTTTCCCAACATCATCAAAAGGTGAGTAGCATTGCCAGATTTGTACCAAGTGCTGAACTCTCATTTCCAGGATTCAGAGAAGCCTTATAATTCCTGGTAAACCTAATAAAAGTAAGAAATTGAATGAGGAAATTGTAGTCTTCCTCATACAAGGATTTCTCAAGTCTAAGAGCAAGGTCTTTGCTAAGATTTATGCAGCCACGTCCTTGGCACATGGAACAGCTTTCAGAGCACTAGTGGTGGGATTGCTGATAAGTATTTGGCTGTTTTCCAGGCCATTTCTTATAAGAAAGGTGATAGTGAGACAAACCATTGGTGAAGGGTGGTGATGGCTCTCCTAAGAGGGAATGGAGTGTCATAATGAGTGTTGAAATTGGAAACAGAATATTTTGGGAAGATAGATCCAGGGCTGGAAGATGTTTCAGAGACAATCTAGTCCAAAATTCTCATTTTATTGTATAGTGGGGGAAACTGAGGCATTTTAGGTGCATCACTAAAAATTAAACAGATCATGAGTATCAGAGATGAATATGAAACTCAAGTCTTTTAAATCTGGAGCTAGAGCTTAACCAGGAAATCCTCCTTCAAGCCTTGCCTTGGACACTCCCAAGTTGGGTGACTTTTGCCACTTAACCTGCCTCCTCTTCCACTTCTTACCTGGTACATCATCAAGAAGACAGCTTAAGACCAACAGGTCATCAGCCATAGCTGACCTGCTGAGTAGAGACACAGCAGGATGAATAAAGCAAAGAGGGAAAGCCATTATCTTCAGAACTCTGAATTTCCCAGCTTTCCTGGGGGAGAAGAGCAATCCTGGATGCCGTATATAACCTTGTGACTATGGGTTATTGTGCTGTTTCTTCAGAGTTGAATTAAAAACCATTACTCATGCATTCATTCCATTTAACTGCCAGGTAACTAACTAGTACTGAAATGTAACCTTTAATTTCCAGGCCTATACTTTGGGAAATTACTTGTCTGAGTTGCAGAAGCTTTGGGAAGGTGGAGGAGGGTAGAAGGCAAGAAAAGGAGGGAGGAGATGCCAAAGATTAAGAAAGAGCATCTTCGGTCCTCCTTCACCACACTCAGGCCCTCAACTTTGTGAAAGTTATTTTTATCTTTTTTTTCCCAGCAACCTTCTCAGATGTACGTCTCTGGAACGCTGATGGAGAGTGGGGAAATTGTAGGGAAGCTTCAGAGATAGATATATCAGGAGTGAGAGAACAATTTAAAGCCCCATAAGCACTTTCATTTCTTCCCAATCTGATGGGCAGGAGAGAGAAAGACATAAAATCTTGGGTCAGAAAAGAGCATTTGGCCCCTTGTAATTGGGGAGAGGCTGTTCAGGTGCAGAAGGACAGTATGGGTTTATCTGGCTAAATCTCAAGGCACGGCTATTGGATGTGACCTTCACAAATCCATCTTCCTTTTCAGCTGCTTGTGTCTTCATTGTGATCACTTCCCACCCACCATTAGGGCTGGTCAGGATACATCAAAGGCAGCAGCATCTCTGGTGGCAAAATTGCCAGAGACTATTAGGATAGTTGCCAAACTCCTACCCAAGAGATACTCGACATAAATGCCCAGATCTTTGTGTATATTTGTGTCTCTCCCTCTCTATGCCCCACCTGGTAACAGCTGAAGGAGTAGGCCCTCAGATGCTAGAACTTGCTGCCCATGTGGTTTTCTCACCCCCATCTGTTTCCTGTAAGACTTACCTCCTGAGCAAATCTCCCCAATCCTCCCTCCCTCTCTTGCTCCTTTGAGGTGGTAACTCAACCACACAGCAATGCCCTTGGGGTTCTCCTTCCAGTTTCTGAGCCTCCCTCAGATAAAGAGAGTTAAATTATGTGCTTGCATCTGCTGCCAGTGTCTGTATCCTGACTGACCACAGAGAGGGAGATTAAGCAGAGGTGCTGGCCCCGGCCCCGTGGGGATACAGTTACAGGAACACAACTACATCCAAGAAAGCTTTTTCTTAAGAGCAACTTCACTGACTGCCCCTCTCAGCTGCTCCCCTTCTTACTTTTTCCCTAGGATCATTAGTACTTTGAAAACTTGAACTAAGAGAAGGAGAGTTGCATCCAGTAACAGCCTGGGCCCCTTAATGATCTGTTTTGGTTCTGGAGAGTACATATTCTTGTCATTTTTAGTCTTACCTCCTTAGTACTTGAAAGTAAAACCAAAATGGTTGTGCCAAATTACTGTACAGTCATCCTAGGTGGACAAATGCTTTATTTCTTTATCTCTGATTATGTTTATGTATCTTTAACAGAGAGAATGCTTCCCTCTCTCCCATTTGACTTAGTCCCTCCAAGATGATGCTGGCTTAGTGGCTACTTCCTCACGTGGCTTTCTACTATCTAGTGACTGGGAACCATTTCTGGGTTGACTGTAAATTCTCTTGTGCTCTTGGTAAGACAATTAGTAGAGTAGGCAAAGTAGCAGCTATCTTCAATGCCTGTGTGACACTCCATAGGAGGGAAAAAGCCTTTTCATTACCATTAAGAGAGACCACTACATAATTGGGGGCATTGAAAGGGTCACCAATGTCTAAATAGGGAATGAGAGAGCCAAACATTATGGATTTAGAGCTAAAAGAACCTTAAATGTCATTGATTCTATCCCCCTCATTTAGCAGAAGCTTTATTCAAGATCACCCAACTACCAAGTGAGACAGGATTTGAATTTAGGTCTTCTTTATTCCAAGTTCAGAGCTCTAAGCTCATCTAGTAAGTCTGTCTCTCTGTCTCTCTATTTCTTTTTTGTCTCTTTGTATTTCTCTCTCTGTCTCTGAATCTGTCTCTCAGTCTGGCTCTGTTTTTCTGTCTCTGTCTTTCTGTCTGTCTTTGTATCTGTTTCTTTGTCTTTGTTCCTCTGTGTATATATATGTCTCTCTGTTTCTGTCTCTTTTCTTTGTCTCTCTGTCTCTGTTTCTCTCTGTGTGTGTCTCTCTTATTCTCTCTGTCTCTATATGTCTCTGTGTCTCTATCTGTCTCTGAATCTATATCTGGCTCTGTTTGTCTCTTTGAATCTCTGCATCTCTCCCTGTCTCTGTCTCTGTGTGTCTCTCTCTGTGTCTATGTCTATATTTCTGTCTGTGTGTCGGTCTGTCTCTGACTTTCTGTCTGGCTCTTTCTCTCTTTCTTACATTGAAACATGATAGCAATTACCTGAAGAAAAAAAAAGATTTGGTAATATTTTCTTTTATGCAATTCTCTATCTAATTCCAACCTACCTTTCCAGCATTGTTCTATTCTATTCTATTCATTATTATATTATTATATTCAATCACATTAAATTCTAGTTCAACTGGCCTTTGCAAAGGTATCGCCTTTGCCTAGAAAAACTCTCCTCAGCTCTACACCTCAAAATTCTTACCTTCTTTTAACACTTAGTTCAGATACCACCTCTTCCATGTAGCTTTCCCTGATAGTCTTAAAGTAGTGCTTTCTCCCTCCTTAAGTGTCCAATTATTTAATTATCTACAGGGCACTATGCAAGGTATTAAAAATACAGAGATGAAAAATGGGACAGTGATTTCCCTTGAAGAGGATATATTGCATTCCCCAGCATAAAGTGAGCCACTTGAGGCAAAGGATTATACCACTTCTGTCTTTGTTCCCCACCCCACTTTGCCCAGGACCTCTCATAATGCCTAGCACATAGTATATTCTTAATAAAATTTTCTGTTTTATTGGTGTTAATCCGCTACTGATAAAGGAGATGTCTAGAATTTCAATATTGATTATTTGAAAGGGACCAAAGAAATTCTTAATACAATCCCCTTGTTTTATAGATAAGAAAACTGAGGCTACAAAAGTTAAGTGGTTTGCGTCAGATCCCAAAACTACTAAATAGAACAGTCAGAATTTGAACCTAGGCTTTCAGAATCCCTAATATGTGCTTTTTTTCTACTCCTCCGTACAGTTTCTCAACTACAGATATTCTTCTGTTTTTAAAAACACACTGGTGGGGGCTCATGAGCTAAATGTTTGTGTGGATACCAATTCCCAGGGAACTTTGAAGCTGAAGGTACACAATGAGTACACTTTTGACAGGATAGTGACTGCAGGTATGACATAAGAACTAGGAAGTATCTGCTAAAGTCATCTTATACCTCATCATGATGGAGATCATTCTGGATTCAATATGACTGGCTTAAAAAGTTTTGCATCTAACCAAACAATAGGTTATATTTCTGCCACTCAAGGAGCAGCCTAGCTATGTTTGAAGTCACTTGTCACTAGAAACATAGCTACCAATCATTTATTTTATAATATAAATTATAATAATATGTAATAAATATAAATTTATATTTTATAATTATATAATAAATATAAATTTATTACTAAATACCTTTTTTTTAGCAGTTCAGGGAAACTACCTGTGAAAGTATTACTGGGTTTGTGATTTGCATCAGTGGAGATAGAATCCATTGGGAAATGGCTCCTTAATCTAGGAAATACTAGGTGAGCAGTTGTTAAGGAAAAGTTTTAACTCTATGCCTTCCCAGGTCTTTCTGACATTGCTTAGGTAATATAAATCATGAAATATTTTTAGTGATGTGGAGAATTATTATATTATTTAAATAGTAGATTAGAAGGACAAGAACTGAGTCATACTATGATTATCACTCATTCTATCCTCTACCCACTTTGGGTGCCTTAACAAGAGAATCATCAGTTCTACTCAAGTTGTGGAACAGAGGAAGAACAAGGTGTGCTGAGGCTGAAAAAAAAAAGAATCCTGAGAATTACAGTTTTCCTGAAGTTAAGAGTAACCCTGCATGCTGTCTTGTTATCCTTGGAGCATAAACTTTGGTATCATTGCCTTGCATAAATTTATAAACTATTACTCACCTGTTCATTATTGTTAGTTTTCAGATCACCAAGAAATGGAAAGAAACAATATCTTTTCTTTCTATGTCTTAGATATTGGAGACCTTGGGATTTAGAATGCTTTTCTTTGAATATAATGAGAAGAAAAGGCCCCCTCCCTTCCTTAACTAGTGATATAATAGACCCTTAATAAATGTTTAAGTGATTGATTAAACATTCTACCTTACAGAGAGTTGTTAGGTAGAACTCAGCAGAAAACATCTTTAGGTCAGTTATCTTAGGCACATCTGTCCCTCTGTCTTTTTACCATAGATATTGGGGCTCAGCCTGTGGGCTATAATAAAGAGGGAGGGTCCTTCCTCACGTGGTCCAAAGTCCTGGTTGAAACAGCTGTTCTCCTCTAGCCTGACAGTGAACTGACTCATCTTGGAGGCTGTACGAGTGGGATAGGGAGCTGGATCCTCTCATCTTCATCCCAGAGATTTCCCCTCTGAAAAACTGTAGGCAGGACTGGGTTTGATGTGCAGCTGTTTCAAAACACAGCTTAGTCTCTGCCAGAGCCAAAGCACAGCCTGGAAGGCTTTGAGTCCTAGGGAAAGGGTCAAACTAAATTCTACTTGGGTCTCAAAAGTAAATTTAGGTTAGAGTAAGTAATAACTGTTAACAACTGAAATCTAGTAAGCAGACATACTTGTACATAGGTGTTTACATTTCCTAATATTTCTTTATTTGCTTTATAAGGCATCCTGTCTTAAAATTCATTAAGGTATGTAACTAAATTTTAATTCAACTCAATAGACATTATTAATTATCTGTTACGTGTAAAAGCATGATGTTAGAAATTAGGGATATGAATAACAGTTCCTAATCTCAATATTTATGTATTAATTGTTCATATCCATGCTCTTATTTGGTGGGAAAGCATAATTGGCTGAGTTATTTGTTATGTGTTTTGAGGGCCACTTAGTTATTCTTGGGTAAAGCTTAATCTATTGACCTTCACTGCTATAACACAAAAAATATCTTTCCCAGGAGATGGTCTCATGGTTTGCCTGGAGGACAGAAAGGAAAATGACAGTAAAGATTGGAGACATTGGGGGAAGTGTGGAGACACTAGTAATATAGAGGCCAGGTCCTCTCAGGGGTGGCAGGTCATCCTAGGCTAGACCAAGAACAAAGACTGGTCACTTCACTGCAATATCTTTTGAGTGACCTGGAGGGCAGAAAGAGGACAAAAAGGAGTACTTATGTAGGATTGAAATGGCCATTTAAGAAGAAAGAGAGGGAGGGAGGCAGGGAAAGATCTTTTGGACTTCTTAGCAAGTCTAGTTTCCTATGTGATAGTTCCTTATCTTCCTCTTCTCTGCTCCCCTGGATACGTGTTCTCTATTGGTGATATTATCAGCTCCTCTGAATTGAGCTCTTACATAGATGAGTCCCAGATTTATGTATCCACCTCTCATGACGTTCCATTTTGAATTTCAACTGCTTGCTGGACATCACTTGCTGACCCATAGTCTTCTCAAACTCAAGACATCTATAACAACTCATGATTAATCCCTCTAAATCCATCCCATTTTCTTAACTTTTCTATTTCTGTTGAGGACATCAAAATTTTATAATCACTCACAATTTCATATTCAATGTTGCCAATTCTTATAATATCTTATCAAATTTCCATGATATCTCTTGTATCCATCCCCTTCTCTTTACTCACATAGCTACCACTCTATTTCAGACCTTCAATGTCTCAATCCTAGATTACAGCAATGACTTCCCAATTAGTCACTATGATTCTAATCATTTCCCTCTCCAATTCATCCTTCATATAATTACTAAAATAATTTTTTAACATTATAAATCACCTTCATGATCAATAGTTCAATTAATTGATCAATATTAAGTGCTGATTCAGTGTCATACACTGTGTTAAATGCTAGGGATACAAAAAGAGGCAAAAGACAATCCTTTTTCTGACAGAACTTAGAATTGCAATAGGGAAAATAAAAGAAAACAAAAATATGCAAACATACTATATGGCTTAGTCATTCCAGTCACGTTCAATTCTTAGAGACCCAGTTTTGGGTTTTCCAGGCAAAGATATTGGTTTGTAATTTCTTTCTCCAGCTCATTTTAAAAATGAGAAACTGAAGCAAACAGGGTTAAGTGACTTGCTCATAGTCACACAGTAGCACTCTATCTGCTGCACTACCTAGCTGCTATAAACACACAGAGATATACAGAATAAATAAGAAATAATCAATAGAAGAAAGGCAGTAGAATTAAGATGAGGTTTGGGTTAGGACTTAAAGAAGCTAAGGAAAGCCTGCAATATATTGGGTGGTAAATGTATGGGAAGTCATGGACAAGAGTCACATAGGATGAGCAGGCAAAATTGGATTGTGATCTACATTATTGGTGGGAATGCCTGAATCAATGAGAGCCAGTTGAGCTGAATATGTGTAGTTCATATTATACAACATAGAGGGAAGAGAGATATGATACTTATCAAATGTTCACTATTGGGTTATTACTTCTGTAACAAACAGAATAGACAAATCCCAACCAAATGGAGATAAACTCATTTCCTATCTCTCTGTCAGTCACCAAAACCAAATTATAGCAAAGGGTCACTATCTCATAAATGCTTTCTAATGCATTCATTGTTTGTTTTGCTTAACTCAAATCAGAATTAGGCTGACATTCACCTGATCAAAACTCCTCTTTTAAAATGTGTTGAAAAATCCAAATGGATTTGGATACCAATGGGGTTTTTTAAATGGAGATGAGAAATAGTGACCATTTATAGAAAGATCCATTTCTCTGCAGACAGTCAGATCTCACCATAGGTGTCATGGCATATCCTAGAATTTTGTGAAAGGGATAAAGAGAGACTAGGCACTTGTATAAAAATCCCATCAATATAAGGGGATCAGTGGGGTGTGGTGAAAAAAGTATTAGTTCTGGGATAAGGGGACTTGAGTTCAAATCCTGCTTTAGGATTTGTGTGATTTTGGCAAATCACTTTCCCTTCCTCCCCTGTAAAATTAGGAGATCAAATTAGATGATTTCGGAAGACTTTTGACTTCCAAGTCCATGATCCTATTAAAACATTCAAGCGAAAGAAAAAAAAAACGAATATGTGAACTTAGATGGAATTAACACTGCTTATATTACTTGAAGCTTTGGGAACAGGAGAACTTCATAGACCATCATGTATCTAACAGAAAGAGACCCCACTTTCTCAGTGTCCCACTCTGCTCCCCACCCCTTCTCCTTCCAAAAGATTCTAGTCAGCATCTAATCAAATGCATCCTTGTCCTCCGAAAGGAGCTGTGTTTGCAGTGAACTCATTGTTCAAAGGGGACGTTTCATGCTGGGAAAAATAAACTAGATTTGGATGTTGGCCAACTCAAATTTCCACTCCAATTCTTTTTTCTCCGATTCGCTTTTCCCCAAATTTTGGCCATCCACACGAGCCCTGTGTTTGAAGCATGTTGACACCCTGCCTCAGTGCAGCTGGCACCGCACATCAATTATTCCAGGCTCAACTTGAAAACAAATGAAAGGAAAACCAGGGGCAGGCAATTGGGCTGGATCTCCATTCCCCGGATCTTGGCTTCCTATCTCCTTCTTTCCCTTTGGAGTCCTTCAGTTTCACCCTCCCTTGCTGAAAGCCAGGGAGAGTTTCAGACATTTGGTGTGCTAATCAGATTTTCCACTAGCTACCGTAACATTGATATGGTAATTATAAACTTTATTTAGCAAGGTACCCGGTGGATTTCCCACTCCCTCTGTAAGCTATGCTCATACTTGTGGTTCCTTTTTTCCCACCGGGGGATGTGTCCCCAATTTCCCTTTCTTTCGAAGCAAGTATCTTAGGGACCAGGGTAACATGCTGCCAATTCCAATGATATCAAGGACCAGAGAGGCCACTAGAATCGAGCTGCTGGTTTCATTTTCCCAGAGGATGAGAGGCTAATGGGGGCTTAGCAGTTCAATGAAATCTGGATTTGCAAACACTTCACAGTGACAACGGGCTGATTCCAACAGCAGTTGTAGACTTGATCTGCTTACAGGCCCAAAGAACTAGAGATATTTGGACTAGCAAAAAGGAGATTACATGAGATGGGTATCAGGGCTATTTTTAAGCATTTGGGAAACTGTCAGGGAGAGGAAAGCAGCTACTAGGTGCTAGATGCTATTCATACAGAGGTAAAATTGAAAATAGTCCCTGTCTTCAAGGAGCTTACATCTGACTGGGGACAGGGGGGAAGACATATATTAAAATAAGTAAAGGCAAATATATAATGAAAGTAAAGGCAAAGAGGAAAAAACAATACCAGGGTCAATGGAAAATGACCTCTCCATTCCATGCTCTCAGCAATCACACTAATTATACCCTCCTTGTTTGCCTTCTCCTTACTCCCCTCATGATTCAGCTCAAGCATCCCTTTCCACATGAAGCCTTCCCTGACCCCCTCTCCCTCTGGAATTATCTTGTACTTATATTTTAATTTCTTCTACTTATCTTTTTCTGTGTAAATCTTGCCTTCCAGCAAAGATGAGCTTCTTGAAGACAGCAAGTGTTTCATTTTTGTCTTTGTATTTCCAGAATACAGGGCCTGGCAAATAGTAGGTATTTAATAAATGCTGGTTGGTTGATGATCTGCATATTAGGTGGCATTTGAACTAAATGCTGAATGGACCTAAGGATTTTAAGATATAGAAATCAGGAGGGAGAGCATTCTAGGAATGGGAGACTGCCTGTGCAAATACCTGGAGGAAGATGGAATATAATGTATGGAGAAAGGAAAACATTTTCCATTTGGCTAGGATATAGAGTAAATGGGGCAGGGTATAATATGAAATCAGTCTTGGAAGATATGCCTGAAACAGATGGTGGAAGACTTTAAATACCAAACAGAGGAGTTTGGGTTTTATGCTAGTGGCAATAAATAGTCACTAAAGTTTTTTGAGCAAGAGTGTGACATGGTCAAGTTTGTGCTTTAAGAGTATCAGTGTGAATAACAGATTGTAAAGAAAAGAGGCTAGAAGGTAGAAATTGCGATTAGGAGGCTATTGCAAGAAGGCTAGGGTTGAGGGCTGCAATGAGGTTGATGGCTGTGGGAGTGGAGAGAAGAAAATGGATATATGGAAAAACCTGGGGAGGCAGAAGGGAAAAGATTTGTCAACAGATCATCACTGGGAAGCGTTTGCAGATCCAGATTCATTGGACCACTGAACCAGTTAACCTTTTACCCTCTGGGAAAATGGAGCCAGAAGCTCAAATCTAGTGACCTGATGTCATTGGAGATGACATGTTACACTGGTCTGTGAAATACTTTCTTGAGTAGAAAGTAGGGAGAGGGAGGCTTCAGGTTGATGTAGAGTTGTCTAGAAATGGAATAGTTTGCCTTCAGAGATATTTCTCTATCACTGGAGATCTTCCAGTGGAGGTTAGATGGAAGAGATTCCCATTCAGCCTCCGCTAATAAGGTAGAACATCAACATATCTGAATTTAGGGCAAGGTCAGTATGTAAGATCCATCAGTAGGAAACAAACAGATACTGTCATGTCAGACAAGGAGTATGAGCTATTTCCCCTCAGGTGGTCAATACTATAGATAGAAGTAGGCATTTAGGTGGCCAGGAGGCACAGTAGATAGAGTGTTGGGTCTGAAGTCAGGAAAACCTGAATTTAAACTTGACCTCAAACACTTATTAGATGGGTGACCCTGGGTAACTCACTTAATCTGTTTGCCTCAGTTTCCTCATTTGTAAAATGAGGATAAATAATAGCACCAATCTCCCAGAGTTGTTGTGAATATCTAGTGAAATGATATTTATATAGTGTCTGGCATATAGTTAACTATAATATATACTTGTATATATTATATATATATATATTCTATACATTTTTATATATTCTACATACTTGTATATATTATACACATATGCATTACATAATATATATAATACATATAATATATATATAGTATATACAAATATATATTATAGTTAGCTATTATTATTGTTGTTTTTGTTTCCCTGCTGGGTCCCAAGAGGATGCAACAAAATTCACTGCAAGGGTACAGAAAGCTCTCCTAAGCCCAGATGCAGTACCTTCCGGGCATTGAATTTATAGCATTCTTCTGATGAGTAAGTAATTACACCATATCTATTCTCTCTCTCATAGCATTGTGCCAAGGAAAGGATGCAGAGATCTGGGACAAGTGGAATCTCACCCTTTCTATTCTGGAAAGTGGAAGGACCAGAGTGCCCGCTGCTTATTAAATTCCTTGTTAATTATCTTGCATTCTGTTTTAAGTAAATGTCATTTATCTCATTAGTAAGTTGTATATTTAATTGTGCCCAACTCAGAGGGAACCAGAAGAAAATGGGGGCTCTTGTGGAGTTTTTTTTCTGAATCAATGAATAAACTCAGATAGATTATAAAACTTAGGTTGTGCTATTCATTTCCTATCGAGATGTCCAGTCCTCCCCAGCTCACTGTAGCTTCTGTTAGTGTAAATGCCTGGTCATGGCATTCCTAACCAAGTCAGCATTTTGCTTTCAGCTGATTTTATTTATAAGGGTTTGAGAATCTTTCATTACGAGAAGTGCCTTTGCCAGGTCTGGAGTCAGGAAGATTCATCTTTTCTCGGTTCAAATCTGGCCTCAGATATTTACTAGTTATGTGACCCTGGGTTGTTTGCCTCAGTTTTCCCTTCTGTAAAATGAATTAGAGAAGGAAATGGCAACTTTGTTTTGCCAAGAAAACCCCAAATGGGATCATCAAGAGTCGGACACCACTGAAATGACTGAATAACAACAACAGCAATAGCAAATCAGGCACTATATACTGTGATATATAATGTGATGGCTTTGGAATTAGGTAGAACTCTGACATTCACTACTGTGAGACCATGGGTAAGGAGCCTTGGCCTCCTCATCTATAAAATGGAGATAATAACGCTCTTCTCTACCTCACAGGTTTGTTGCCAGGTAAAATGAGATTACGCCTATCAAACACTTTGCAAACCTTGACACAATATATAAATGCTAGCTATTATGATCATAAATCCGATGTCAGAAGGAATTAAAAAGATGCCTTCTTTCCCATTCCTCATTGTGACTTCGGTGCACATTCAAGATTTCATTTTGCTTTTAAGGCTTGTTTCTTTCCTCTATGTCAAAATCTTAATCAAAAGGGACAGCTTTTCTTTCTCTTTAATCAGCTTCAGCTTGGCTGCACTCAGTGTTTTTACATATTCATAGCTGGACCATGTAGGAGAATCATCCCAGGAACTCAATGGGCCTGGTTCCTTTCGATGGTTTTGGGTTTGAAATGATTTAAATGCCACAGAATTAACCAAAGATGAACTGCCTGCCACTGCTCACTCAGTGTTCTAGTAGATTACTGGAAAGGGTCTGCCGGATGCCCATGGCATGGCCTGGCAAAGGGTACTCCATTACATTAGGAGGCAGGATGATAGCCTCCATTAATATTCAACTCTTTGTCCTCCGCAGGCTCCCATTTTGACCTTAACACAGCACTCTCCTCTGGCTCTTGCAGAAGGAAACATCCCGACTATTTATCCCGAGAAGTCTCTCTAGTCATTTGACTGCAGAAGGGGAGGGAATAATGCTGTGTGCTCTTCTATTAGGGGTATTTCAATTGGAGGGTGGGATTTTTAATCCTATGGGCATTGGGGAGTGCTATAGGAAGATCCCCCTACTCTAGCCAGCACCAAGATAAGGAAGAGGAAGACTCAAGTAACATAAGGCTTTGCTTCCCCTCTCCTATGCTGGGAGAATAAGATGAAGCCTCTTGTCAGTTCTGTCTCTAAATTCTCATTTATTTATTATGAAATAGCAGACAGTTTTCCCCAAGGAGTCATCTATCCAGCCTTTCCAGTCACCATCCATTATTATAGGAAGGGAGGAAGGGGCAGATCCACCATGTTTTTTGTGTGCTTATCAGTGTCTATATTGCCAATGAGCACTTGCCTTGATGTCGACTCAGGACACTTGGCTACAGGCACGTCTTGTTTGCTTTTTTTCCTTTGATGCAACCAGTGTGTTAGTCTGCCAACATAATTTCTAAAGAGAAAGCATGCAGGTCTTGGGAAAATGCTGCATGGTGTGATGAAAAGTGAAATGGGAGTCAAGGAGCCTAGGTTGGAACCTTAGTCCTGCTACTAATTTATTCTGTGACTTTCAACATGAGGAGAACTCAGTTTCTTCATTTGTAAAATGGATCCAAGAAGACATCAGAAAGAATTGTGGGATTCCAAACTGAAAGGGATTCTGGAGATCACCATGGTTAAGAAAGATATCTGGAGCCCAAGGGAGGAAAACCTGAGTTCAAGACCCACTTCATACACTTACTTGCTGTGTGACCTTGATCAAATCACTTAATTGCTGTCTGACTCATTTTTATCTTCTGTAAAATGGGTATAATAATCTACATCCTAGGATTGTTGTGAGAATAAAATGGGATAATATTTGAAAGGTATTTTTAAAATTGTAAAACACTATAAAAATGATAGTCATGATGTAATACAACCCTCTCCTTTTTACAGAAGGGGAAAATGAGCCCCAGAGAGATTTAGTATTTGATAGGTTATGGGAAAGGTAGGAAATAAATGCAGCCCCCTTTGTTGTTGTTCAGTCTTATGCAGCTCTTTGTGATCCCATTTGGGATTTTCTTGGCAAAAATAGTGGAATGATTTGCTAGCTCATTTGATAGATGGGAAAATTGAGGCAAACGGGATGAAGTGACTTGTTCAAGGTCATATATCTAGGAAGTGCAAGAGGCCAGATATGAACTCAGAAAGATGAGTTTTCCTGACTCCAGGACAGCCTGGCACTCTATCCACACTGCATCACCTAGCTGCCTGCAAACTCCTTAGTCCAGCATTAAATTTGGTTATTCTGGATTCAGATGCAGATCTGTTGGCTCTAAATTCATGTTCTTTTCCTTTCCTTTCCCTCTACTATGACTAGGGGAAAAAACCCAACTGCAATATGCTGTATTGCATGCTCCCCTCTTGGTCTTTCACCATCCTTCTCCATTTCTTTGTATATTGTTGTTGTTTAAACTGTCTCTTCTGTGTGTCCCATTTAATTGTTTGCTATTCTTCCTTCTCCATATCCTAGCCTGTGATTGCCAGTCTGTTTTTAGACTAAAAGGTCTTGAGCAGGTACTGATATGCTGTACCTGTGTGCATGGCTTCTGATGTAGCTCACTTTCTCAATACATCTCAATACATGATGTTTAATATTGAGAAGTGTTATTGTTTGCTGATGACACTGAAACATCGATTTGATCTCAGCCATACTTTTTCAGTTTTCTCT
This sequence comes from Myrmecobius fasciatus, assembly GCA_023553655.1. Taxonomy (NCBI): domain Eukaryota; kingdom Metazoa; phylum Chordata; class Mammalia; order Dasyuromorphia; family Myrmecobiidae; genus Myrmecobius; species Myrmecobius fasciatus. Next base: position 109,906 of record JAJPUD010005066.1, on the reverse strand, counting down.
CTTGTGGAGTTGGGCTAAATGACCTTCAGGATCTCTCAGCTGTGAATTTCTAGGGTTCTATAATTTTAAATTCTATTTCTTTGTGGATCCAAATCTGGCCTTAGACACTTTCTAGGTGTATGACTCTGGACAGATCACTTAACCCTCTTTGTCTCAATTTCCTAATCTGTAAAATGAGCTAGAGAAGAAAATGACACACTGCTCCAGTATCTTTGCTAACAAAACCCCAAATGAGGTCATAATCAGGCAGACACAATTAAAACAACTGTACAACAACAACAGAAGCAGCAGCAGCAGCAGCAACATTTTATCTGATAATCAATGGCAAATGATGATTCTCCATTGGCTTAATATAGATAATCAAACTGGTTCAGCATTAGAGCTCTCCAGAATTTGTTTACCACTGCCTTTCTGGACTTATTTAATGCCATTTTAATACCATGTTCTCACCAAACAGACTTTCCTCAATTTTAGTACTCCCTACATTCACAGTCAGGGGGGACATAAGGGGGCAAACTAGAAAATAGATTATCCATAAGATGAAATGACTTTTCTGAGATCACATGACAGTAGCAAAAGTGAAATTTGAATCAAAGTCCTGTGACCCCAAATCCAGCTCTCCTCTGTTTCTCTGTATTACCTTTCCTGCCTTTGTATGTTAGTACAAGCCATCTCCATTACCTCTAATGCTAGTAATCTTCTCCTCAAAGTCTTTGTATTCATAGCTCAGCTGAGAGGCCATTTCTTCTATAAAGTCTTCCCTGATTCTTCTAATAGTTAGTGTTTTTCTTAAAAAGTGTTTAACAATCTGTATCCATATTGTATCCCCAAGTAGAATCTAGAGTTCTTAGGACAGAGACTGTTTCATTTTTGTTTCTGTATCCTCAACATCTAACATAGTATCTTATACATAGATTAATCTATTTTAAAAATAAAATTCTTCCATTACCATCTTTTAAACTACTTTTATTTCCTAGCTTTCTATTGCTACTCTCACAGCCTTCTGGTATGTGATGGGAGGAGGGGAGAACCTATTGCAACAAAAAAAACCATTAAGTTCTAGCCACCTTAGTGGACCACCAAGGCTAGAGAGACATCTTGAGATTTGGGGACTCTCTTAGGAGGGGGGAAATGAGGATGATGACATCTAATGTGTCACATACATTCCCCCAACGTACGGCTGTAGAAGACTATGGTTGTGGAACTTCTAGTTACTAGGGTAAATTGTGATGTTGGGTAGGGTGAGGAGGGAGTGTGAATTTGAATCAAACGGAGTCTAATCACCAAGGCAGGGACTGAATGGCTTCCCATTCACCTTTTGGTTTTGCTCCTTTGTGATTAGTTTTCTCATAATTTAGGATTTACATCCATGTTAGTTAAATCTCATTATTCAGCTCCCATACAATTTTTAAAAAAATCCTCTTCATCTCATTGCTATTGGTTCTTTGTGATCACTTACAAGACCTACTGTATACATTTTAATTAGGATAGTAGCAGCAAACCAAAGGAGATTGACGTAAATGCATCCAGAATGCTTCTTTCCTACCCCAAAACACTCCCATTGGCAGACATGGTGAAATTCTCAAAAAAATCAGACCAGAAATATCAAGTAAAGTTTAAGCAGGGTTAATCATCCACACCTCTTCCCTGATCTCCCCATTTATCAACTTTGAAGAGATTACATAGGAACTCAGAGGATTCTGCTGGTATAGACTGTGCATGCAGGAAAGCCTCTAGTGTTGGTCTTCTTCCTAGGTGGCAGCAACTATATTTGCTGTTTTCTAGCTTTTCTCTCCTCTTAACTGCCAAGTTTATATGATTAACTGTACTTCTGTCTCAAGAGCATCTCCCCCTACCTTGAATTGTAAACTAACTGACTATTACTGTCCTATTCAGACTGCTGGAGAGAGGAGAGTCCCAGGTTGCTGCAGCATAAGATCACAGAATTAAAGCTAGAAGAGACTTTTGAGGTCTAACTCTTTCATTTTACAAATGTGGAAACTGAAATCAGAAAGATTAAGTGCCATTTTTATTATCTTTCCCCTCATTTGTATACCCTCTCCCTTTTAGAACATCATTTTCTTCATTATGTCCACAGCCTAGACACAGTCTTCTGTCATGCTCAAACCTAGCACTGTATAAAAGGGGCACCTGATTACTACCTTGTTATATAAGGGATATTCATCAATCAGCTTTGTCCTTTGTCCTACTCCTTCAGGAGTACTCCAAGGACTATCCAATCATTTGCCTCAATCATTATTTTCTCGAGTGGTTGGATTATTTCATAAGTTCCACCAACATTTCACAGCACTATCAACAGGGTATTGATGAGCCTGTTTTCCCACAGCCCCTCCAGCATTGTATCACTTAAAAACAAAGCCATAAGGGAAGCAGTTGGATCTAGCCTCTTGTTTCTGGGAATCTTTCTAGCTAAGAATCAGTGGTGGCTAGAGCTGGACTCCCTCCAAAATCAGGCTTAACAAATTCCCATGTTGCTGGGTCAATTGCCCTTTGGGCTAGTCACAGCCAAAGATGCTCTGACCACGAATAGCTGCCTGAGGTCATGGATCAACGGAGAATCTATGTTCCACTGCAAGTAGATTAACCTTTGTCCGAGGTCTTGCTGTCCAGTAGATGAATTCCTTTCTCAGCACAACTAACGTCATTGTCACTCACCCTTAAGGGGAAAATTCCTCTCTGGACTGCAGGGTTCTATGTGCCTGACCCAAGCACAGGTTAACCTCAAATACTAGTCAAGAGACTCAAGGAATAAAACTCTTCCACATTCAAAGAAATAATGGTTTCCTGAGAGCATTATTTCTTTTATAAAGGGGAAAACACTGGAAAACAATATCTTGGTGAGACACAGCACAGACTCCTGAGCACAGTTCTGTCTCTGCTGCTGACTTTGTTAAATGACTAAGCAGCATTTGAAAAGCTGTTCCTGCCTGCAGGAAACTCAGTGTTCTTTTATAATAACAGCAATAATGTTAACAATTGATACTATTAGAAAAGTGGGATCAGATAACAGATAAAAACATAGACTTAGGGAAGCTAGGTGGTACAGTGGAGTTGGGAGGACCTGAATTCAAATTTGACCTCAGACACTAGCTGTGTGACCCTGGGCAGTCACTTAACCCCAATTACCTTCAGAAAGAGGAGGAAGAGGAGGAGGAAGAAGAGGAGGAAGAGGAGGAGGAAGAAGAAGAGGAGGAGGAGGAGGAAGAGGAGGAGGAGAATGTAAAGGGGGAAAAGGAGGAGGAGGAGAAAGATGAAATAGAGAAAAAGAAAGAAAAAAATAAAGAGAGAGAAAAGAAAGGAAGGAAGGATAGCATTTATTTAGTGTTTTGAGGTCTGCAGAGCACTTTACACATATTGATTCATTTTATCATCACACTGACCCTGGGAGGTAAGTGCTTTTATTATCCCCATTTCACAGATGAGGGAAACCGAGGTAGATAGAGGATGAGTCACACAGATCTGCATTGGCAGAGGGTGCTTTTTCATCAGGAACTACCACCATAAATAATTCACAATTTTTTTTAAATCACAATAAAATAAAAACAAGAACTGAAATTGCTCTTGTACTTTAGCATTTGCCAAGCACTTTACATATATTATTTAGTTTTTTCTTCACAACAACCCTTTGGGATTACTGCTCTCATTATCCATTTTACAGATGAGCAAACTGAAGCTAAATTCACCACAGTTTAGTAGGAATCATGCTGAATTTGGAGTCAGAAGACCTATATTCAAACTTTAAATGTGACATTTGTTATGTGATCCTGAATAAGTTACTTACCTGTTCTGAGCCAATTTCCTGGCCTGGCTTGAATTAAGGGGATGAGAGGGAACAAATGACCTCCAAGGTCCTTATCAGCTCTAAATCTATGAGGATAAGAGACTTAGCCATAGAGCAAAAGTAAATAAGTAAATATGAAAATTTGGATTTGAACCCCAGTCTTTGTAACTTCAGGTTCAATATTCTACCTACTGTACCATATTAGAGCTGATCTGTAACCCATGGATGGTATTATCTGTTCTCTCTAAACATTCCAGAATAGCAGAGCTGACTGAGAGAAATCCTTTAAAAGTTGTTGAGAGAAATTCATATTCATGGCTCCTTATGTTCAAAGCTGATAGATGGTACAGTCAATGTCTCTCATATCTGAGTGCCTAGCTGTGGTTGAAAGGCTGAAAGTGTGTCTTACAGATATAGTCTTGTGGACATCAGGATTTCCCTTAGATTTTCCAGAGCAGTACCTGTCATTGATAGAGGCAGCCTGGAATATTTAACAGTGTGTTGAACTTGGAAGTCAGGGGAACATGAGTTTGAATTCTGTCTCTAATACTTACTAGCTATTAAATCCTAAACAAGAATCTTGACTTCTCTGAACCTTTGTATTACCCTCTGTAAAATGAAGAGAAAAATAGAACTCATAAAAACACCTCTGCCATTGGGTGGTTGTGAGGATCAAAGATGATAAGTTCCCTTAAAAGGGTTGCCATTTGATGATTTTCTATCTTGTAAAAAGGCAGTGTAGTGAAGTGGAAGTATAATAATTTAGGGGCTGGAGAGCCTGATGTCAACTTTGTGCTGAGCTTTGTGACTGTCAAAATGAGTTTTACTTCTAAGTCTCAGTCTGCTCATCTGGCATAATCCTGTACTACCTGTCTCATAGGATTGTGAAGAATGTCCTTGAGAAATTATAAAGTGCTCTAGAAATGGGAGCTATTTCTGTCTCTTTAGAATTAGATTTTAATTCTAGATTCATCTGAAAGGAACCTCAGAGGCCAATTATTTCAACCCTCCCATTCCCATTTTACAAACAAGGAAACTGAGATTCAGGCAAGTAAACTGACTTCCCCAAGATGTTTTGATAGAAATAGGTACCCCTGACTGATGGTTGCAGCAAGCCTCTTCTATTTACTGTCTGACTCTCTACAGCTGTGCCCCTGCAGGGCTGGAAGCTATGTTCTAGCATATCTCTCAAAAATGAAGGACTGGAAAAATAGCAGAGATTTTTCTTTTTTAATCTGCTAGTCAATATTTATTTAGCATTGACAGAGCACTAGGCTGAAAAGAATAGAGTCTACAGAATGCCTTCTCTCCTAAGCACTGAAATCATATGGGAGAATTGGGGGGGGAGGCTTTTTCTGACTTTTCCTGGGGGTATATCAGAGTATAGATATGACTAGGGACAGCCATGGAACTTTTGAAAGAAAAAAGTAGAACTAGATAAAAATGAATTAAAATGTCTCCCCTCCCCCAATTAAACAAAATGGAAATCCTAAAAATCAAAGGAGAGATTAATACAATTGAAAGTTGTTGTTTTTTAAATTGAACTAATAAATAAAACTAGGAACTGATTTTATATAAAAAACACACTAAATAACAGAGAAATCATTGGTTAATTTGATTCAAAAACAAATTAGCTATATCAAAAATGGAAAAATGAATACATCACAATGAAGATGAAATCTAGGCAATTAAAGTAGATGAAATTAAGAAGATGAACTTGATGCAAGTTTAACTGATTAGATGCCAGTAAAAGTGAACATCTAAGTGAAATGGATGAATATTTATAAAAATATAAACTGCCCAGATTAACAGAAGAGGAAATAGAATACTTTAACTCTATCTTAGAAAAAAGAAATTGAACAAGTCATCTGTTAATTCCTTAAGAAAAAAATCCCAGGACCAGATGGATTTACAAATAAATTCTACCAAACATTGAAGGAGAAATTAATCCCAATATTATGCAAACTATTTGAAGAATAGATAAAGAAGGAATTTTTACCAATTTCTTTTTATGACATTAATATGGTTTTGATACCTAAATCAAGGTAAACAAAAACAGAGGAAAAGAAAATTATAGACCAATTTCCTTAATGAATATTGATGCAAAAATTTTTAGATAAAATCAAGCAAGGTGATTACAGCAATAAGATCATGCACTATGACCAGATGGGATTTATTCCAGAAATTCAGTACTGGTTCAATATTAATAAAACTATCAGTATAGTTGTTCATATCAATAACAAAACATAAAACTCTCAAGATAATATCAATAGATATAGAAAAAACCTTTGACAATTGTACCTATTCCTATTAAAATTACCAGAAAGAATAGGAATCAATGTAACCTTTCTTAAAATGATAAGTAGTAACAATCTAAAACCAAGAATAAGGATTGTCTATAATGGAGATAAACTTCAAGCCTTCCAGATAAGATCAGGAATGACATAAGGATATTCATTATCACCACTATTATTCAATATAGTACTAGAAATGCTAACTATAGTAATAAGAGAAGAAAAAAATGAAGGAATAAAAAAAGCAATGAGGAAACCAAACTACCACTCTTGGCAGATGATATGATGGCATACTTAGAGAACCTAGAGAATAAACTAAAAAACTAGTTGAAACAATCAACAATTCAGCAGAGTTGCAGTATATAGAATAAGCCCACATAAATCTTCAGTATTTCTCTATGTTATCAACCAAATGTAGCAGCAGGAGATAGAGAAATTCCATGTAAAATAATGGTAGACTTTAGAAAATATTTGGGAAACTACCAACTAATTACAAATCTTACATATACATACACATGCAATTATAAAACTTCTCATATGAATAAAATCAAATGGAGAATTATTAATTGCTTATGGGTAGACTGAGCCTGTATAATAAAAATGACAATTCTACCCAAGTTAATTTACTTATTCAGAGATATACCAAACTACTAAAGACTTATTTGGTAGAGCTAGAAAGAATAGTAACAAAATTTATCTGGAAAAACAAAAGGTCAGGAATATCAAGAGAATCACACACACACACACACACACACACACACAGTGAAAGAAGCAGCCTAGCAATTCCAGATATCAAACTGCAGTACTCAGTAATCATCAAAACAATCTGCTCCTGTTTAAGAAATAGTAGTGAGTCAGTGGAACACATTAGGTATACAACACATAGTAGCAAATAACCATACTAATCTAGTGTTTGATAACTGCAAAAATCCAAGCTCTGGGGACAAGAACTCAGTAACTGACAATAGTTTCTAGTAAAATTAGAAAGCTGTTTGGTAACCACTAGGTCCAGAGCAATATCTCATGCCATATACCAAGATAAGATCAAAATAGTACATGATTTAGACATTGAGAATAATATCATTAGTAAGTTAGAGAAACATTGAAAAATATAACTGTCAGTTCTATGAATAAAGGAATAGTTTATAACCAAACAAAAGATAAGGGAGAATCAGAATGGAAAATGGATAATTTTGATTACATGAAATTAAAAAGCTTTTGCACAAATAAAACAAATACAGCCAAAATTAGAAGGAAAACAGAAAACTGAGAAAGAATTTTTACAGCAGATTTTTCTATTAAATGTCTCATTTCTCAAATATATAGAGAACAGAGCCAAATTTATAAAAATAAGTGCCATTCCCAGTTGATAAAAGATCAAAGGCAGTTTTTAGAATAAGAAATCAATGCTATCAATAGTAACATGAAAAAAAAATAAAAACAGTAACATGAAAAAGTATTCTAAATGATTATTAATTGGAGAAATACAAATTAAAAGAACTCTGAGGCACCTCCTTACACCATTAGATTGGTTACCATGATAAAAAAAGGAAATGAGAAATGTTGAAGGGGATGAGAGAAAATTGGGACTGATGCATTGTTGGTGGAGTTGTGAACTAGTTCAACCATTCTGAGAACAATTTGGAACTATGACCATAGGGATATCAAATTGTGTATACCCTTTGACCCACGATATCACTACCAGGTCTACATTCCAAAGAGATCAAAGGAAAAGGTAAAGGAGATATAGATATAGATATACACACACCCATACATACAGTAACTTTTTGTGGTGGTAAAGAATTAGAAATTAAGGAATTTCCAATTGGGGAATGGCTGAACAAATGGTGGCATATGATTGTGATAGAACACAGTGGTGTTATAAGAAATGACAAGCAAAAAAGTTTCAGAAAAACCTGGAAAGACTTATATGAACTGATGCAAAGTGAAAATGAGCAGAATCAGGAGAATATTATACACAGTAACAGCAATATTGTAAGGATGATTAACTATGACAGACTTAACTATTCTGATCAAGACAATGATCCAAGATAATTCCAATGCACTTATGATGAAAAATGTTATATGCCTCCAGAGAGAGAACTGGTATGCTCTGAATTGCATGCTGAAGCATACATTTTTACTCTATTTTGACTCTTTCTATGTGTGTTTTCTTTTCAACATGGCTAATATGGAAATATGTTTCACATGACTTCACACATATATAGTTAAAAACATGGAAAAGAAAGGTTCTATGTCAACTTGGCAAGTGAATACCAAGATGAGGACACATCAGTAGAGGAAGCCATTTTATGCAGCTTTAAGATAGGACCTTATGCAGCTAATGTCTAAAAGTTAACAAGAAACTTCTCCATCAAAGCATATTTAAGGCATTGTCATATTTTCCAATTAAGAAATATATACATGGAATAATGTGGTGGGGTATATAGTATATCACAATAACTGAAGAGACAGTATGTGTGATTGATCGAGAGCCTCTGACAGTAACTGGCTGTGTGACCTCTAAGCTATTTAATACCTCAGCATCCCAGGAACCTCTAAAAACCACAAGTGCAGCATAATTGCTGATGTGCTTTGGTAGAGGGAGTTTCTCTACCAAGAATTTCCCATGACAAGAAAATTATAGGCCTGTTTGAAAAATAGCAATAATTCACTTTTTTATAAGCAGGCAATGAAAATAGTTGCACCCCTATTTTCAGTAGAAGAAATAGAGACTCTGAGATGTAACAAGACTTGGACAGGATGATACAACAAGGAGATATTGGAGGCAGGACTCAGGTCCTTTCTGGATTGATCTTTTCCCCTAAAATGCATAAAGACCACAAAGAGTAGCTGTTTCAGAAAATCAAAGGGACATTATAAAGTGAGGGTCATGTCAATGAGACATACTAGAAGTATATATATATATATCTTCTATATTTCTCTCAAAGGCCTTAACAGGACTCCCTAAATTCATGTCTTCATCTTTAAACACTGAGTCCAGCGCTTTTTTTTTTTTTTTGGCTGGGGTAATTGGGGTTAAGTGACTTGCCCAGGGTCACATAGCTAGGAAGTATTAAGTGTCTGAGGCCAGATTTGAACTCAGGTCCTCCTGACTTAAGGGCTGGTGCTCTATCCACTGCACACCTAGCTGCCACATCCAGCTTTCTAACCAAACACACACATATAATCTTTGCTCCCTTTCCCTTGTCTGTGACCTACATACTCATAGCTTCAGTTCTCTCTTTGTGGCAGATGATCCTCCCCTCTGCCTTCACCACCCCCAAATTCTGCTCCTTGCATTTACAACTACCTGTTAGACATCCCTACCTAGAATTCCTGCCAGCAACTCAAATGCAGCATTTATACAACCAAACTCATCTTCATCTCCATTTCACTCTTTTCACCAAAACAAATAAGCAACAAATCAAGAAACAAAAATACCCCAACTCCTTGGGATTTCCCCATTAGGATTAATGGTGCTATCATTTTCCCACTCACCCACACATGAAACCTCAGAGCCAGATCTATATTATTCTCTATCATGCTCTCTATAATATCTATTAAGAATCAATGAAAAAAAAATCATTAATCATTCCTAAATGCTAGTCACTGGGGATACATGTACAAAGAACGAAACAATCTCTATTTTCAGGGAATTTGCCAAGGGCTAAAGACATTCTCTCTAACACGTCTCTTGCATGACTCCTCACTATTTCCCCTACCATGATGCTAGTGTAGCCCCCCTTGCTTGGATTATTTCAGTGACCTCCTAATTGATTCTACCACTTCTGTTCTCTTCAGTCCTATGGACCTTTGCCAAATTAATCTTTTTAAAGCACAGTGATGATTAATTGGGTCCCTTCCAGGTCAAAAAAATCTTAAATGGCTCCCCATTGCCAACAGAATTAAGTCCAAACTGTCAAGGCTTGCCATGATCTGACCTTCTTTTCCTGCCTTTACTCCCACTACTTCTGTAAATGTAGCCTACATTTTTACCAAACTGTAATACTCAGCACTTGCTGTTCTCTAAATATTCCCTGTACTTTCTTGCTTTCACGCCCATACTCAGTCTGTTTTCTCTACCTGGAATGGTGCCCCACAGGCCTCTTGCTGGTGTTAAGCTCCCAGAAATACCTCCCAGGCATGGGAAGGTTTCCCAGACTCCTTTCCTCCATGATTCTTCCTCTGTGATTCCCATTTCTGGCCTGCTCTCTAGTGATAACACTACCATCTTTGGCCACTAGAGCTGAGTTCTTTTTTGCCCTGATCTACTACAGAAAGGGATCCAGTCTTCCAACTTTTCTCCCACAGGGCTGACTTTGATGCATGCAATTTTCTCTTGGGTTTTTTTAAAAGTGTTTTTCCCCCTCTCTCTACAAGTAATTACAGGGAACCTCTCATAAAGTCCTACCTACTCCAAAGAGTTGTAATAGTCTGACTCTGGCCTCTCAAAGGCTAGTCTAGATCACAAGTTTCGGCATGTTTTACTAAGTTGAAAAGGTGCTGAGAATGGACCATGTATTGGGATCACTTTAGCTAACTTTGGAGACACTCATCATCTGTCTGTTTCCATGTAATTATTTCAATAATCCCCTGACTATTGCCTTGCTATACCTTAACAAAGGGTCATTCAAATTAAATTACAAATGGAGTAAGTTATAAAACTTTTAGAAGACATGAGAAGACCCCTAAAAAAGTTGCAAAACTCCTGGAAGATCAAGGATATAACTTGAGAAAAAAAAAGCCACCTTTCCTTGGAGATTTGTACAAAGAAAGAACAAAGCTTTTGAAGTCTGGGGTAGAAAAGATGAAGGAAATCATGTTGGATGGCCTCAGTTTTCTCAGTAGGAGGGAGTTACCTCTACCCTTCCTAGAAGTTTTGATGGTTCTGACTCTCAGAAGTGTCCAAAACATAGTAAGCATTTTTCAAAGGTCATATATTAATTGATGGGAAGACCTATTCTGTCCTTGACCCATTCCTTGTTGTCCTAGATATTTTGGCTGGCAAGCCATCAAATAGTACATTTATAAATAAATCAATTAGACCTATAATTATATTATGTATATTATCATATATATTTATATATGAATATATATTTATACACATATTTGTTACATACACCTGCCTTTTTCCAGATGTCTTAACTTTGGCCAAATTACTTTAAAATCATAGAATCTTAACTTTGGAAGCAATCTCAGAGATCATCTGGTCTAACCCATATCTGGACAAGAATTCATTCTGTGTGTTATTCAACTAATAATCATTCAGCTTTTAAATGAAGGTCTCCAAAGAAGGGGAATCCATGACTTCCTGAGGTGGCCCATACTACATTTAGTTGGCCCTAGTTCTTAACAAATTTTTCCTTATAAATGCAGCTAAATGGAGCCCAAGCAGACAGATCATTGGGCTAGAAGTCAAGAAGACTTGCATTTGAGTCCTACTTCCATGACTGAGGGACCGTGTACAAGTCATGGAGGTTCTCTCAGCCTCAACTTCTTTAACTGTAAAGCAGTGATTGTAATATTGTCTGTTTCCCAGGTTTTGTAAAGCTCAAATAACATAGAAGCAAAGCACTAGATAAATGTTATTTTTATTATTATAGGAAGCCTCCATTCTTCTTTCTTCAATTTCTAATGATTGCTCCTAGTTTACCTCTCTGGCTTAGCATCTTTTTGCTTTAACATGTTATAATCATAGATACAAATGGACATATAGAACACACATATCATGGAATAGACAATATGATTTATGCACATACATGCATGTACATGTACATGCACATATACATATACCTTCATGCACTATGTGTGTATGTGTATATATACATACACATACAATATGCTCTATACTATAGGTGTGTAAATACATACACACATGTATCCACATATAGTATGTATATATATATACTATATATGTCTACATGCTGTATATATATAATATGTCCATGTATGTACATATACATACATGATGATGTGCAATCATATATAACACACAAATGTATATTATTATATTGTGTGCATTTTGTATACATTATATATCCTTACAATATGTGTCTCTATGCATGTATACATATATATCCAGATAGGCATATAGTGTGTATACACATACACACATATAATATACACACATACACCTTCCTGCACTATGTGTGTATGTATATATGCATATATATGTATACACATGTGTGCATATACACACAAACATACATACTATATGCCTATCTGGGAGTGTGTGTGTATATATGTATATATGTGTGTATACACAACACACACACAACACACACACCCATATGTGCATGCATACACACATACACATGCACAGACATGTACACATACAAGATATATTACAGGTGTATGTATAATGTGTGTACTTATCAATACACACATGCACCTATATGCACACACATAGTATATGTCATGTGTATATCTATAGAATGTGTGTGTATATACATGTACATGTACATACATACACTTTGCATTCCCCCACTGAAGTTTTATATCCCAGGCAGCCTAGATTCAGTAAGACCAAGTCAGCAGAGAGCAGACTAGCAATTCATGGAAAAGCTTTGAGTGCAGATTCAGTGATAGATTATGTAACTCCTCCAAGGACCACCCTGACTCAGTTCAGAAAGGTTCAAACCCAAAAATAGACCAGTAGGAGGTGAATCTTTCTGGCCACAGGAATTTAAGAAGACTATCTGCTTAGAAAGAGTTGGATTTCCATCTACATTGGTATAAGAAGGACCTACCCAGATGAATTCCCAGACCACTGAAGTATGGAGATATATTTCATATTAAATATATTGATACAACGAAAAGGACAAAGGCTCTGGTATCCTTTGGAATCAATGGACTTCAGGATCATGTCCTGGTTCTGCTGCTTACTCTCTGTGTCATCCCATTGCTTAGCCTCTGTAATCCTCAGTTTCTTCAGTTGTAAAATTTGGGGTTGGGGGAGATGCCCTCTAAGGCAGAGATGTCATGCATGTGGTTCTAATGGCATATGGCTTTCAACATTCCAAAGTACAGCTTGTACTAAATTAAAATATAACTGGAAAATATTTAACAAAATAAATGAAAGTACAGTAAAACATAGATAACACTACATTTTAAAACTAAATCAATATGAAACCTACAGGGATCTTTATTTATGGCTCTCTTTCCATTTAAGCTTGACACACCTGCTTGAAGGTCCCTCTAAATTTATAATCTCATTATACTATTATAAGCAAACATATGTTTGATAGAAATTTCATCTCTTCTAAACATTACCCATCTTATATTAATGGCCACTGCTGATAGCTGAGAAAGATAACCAAATGGACATGTTAACTTCATTTATCTAATGCATTTTTTTTTCATTTTCTATCTTTACATTATTAGGATACTGCAAATTATCTTTACCATTCACAGCTCCTCTAAGAAATACTGTTACTGAGCTGTGAATTAGCATTAGTTTACTTGCATTTTATGGGTGGCTTGATAGGGGAATCATTCATTTGAGTAGTAATACAATAGTTTCTGTAAAATTGGAGTTGGAAATAGAATCATAGACCTGGAAAGAATCTTGGAGTTTACCTAACCCAATCCTCTCATTTTACAGATGAAGAAACTGAGATCCAATGTCAATCAATATGCTTTTAACAGTGACCCATAAGATCAATTTTTCCTTGACTTTACTTCTAAGAAAAAAAAAATGTTATCTCTGAAAATGAATTTGTTATGCTATCAGAGAATGAGACCCATGAATTACCAAGGTTTTGGTGAGGTTAGATTGCTAAAAACATCTATTTTTTCTGCATGCTTTAAGGTGTTTTATCTTTTGATGTCTTATCTTATACTTTGTTTAAATCTATAAATTATCTCAGGTCTTTTGAAAGAAAGCCAGGTAGTAATCTTAAATAAATATTAACACAAGATGCTAAAAAAAATCAATACAATATAGAATGCACATCATGGCCCCAGAAAGTCATTTCTTAATGGTGAATGGTTACTCCAGCCTCTCAGCTCATGTTAGCATCTGGATAATGCCAACATTAACCAGTTCTAGACTTTTGCTGTAATCTATGTGTATTTATGCATCTTAATTTAGAACTTGAAGGGACCGTAGGAATTATCTAGTTCATTTCCATAATTTTACAGATGATATAACTAAGGCTTACCCAGAAGGCAAAGAACTTGTAAATAGTAAAGCTGGGAGTCAATCCAGGGCTTAAAACTCTGAATTTAATGTGAGTATGTGTATGTGTGGGGAAGGTTCCCACTACACTTTTCTACATCTATTTAAAGATAAAATTATTGGCAATGATTACATTCTAGATGTATGTCTGGGACTTTTAGCTAATATGTGACCAATAGAACAACAATAACCTTTACATTAGTTGTGTGGAATAGCGATTGTCTGATTTGCTGCTGTTTTCAGAGCTTGCTACTATTTGTGACTCTGCCTCTAAGACTTACGGTCTGCCTGAAGCTTTTACTTTGTAAATATGGGATAAAATGACAGAAGAAAATATTTTTTTCCCTTGGCTTAAAATGTGATTAGTTTCTAATCCAATGTGGAATACTGAATATTTCAAATGTCACCAACAGTAGACTCTTCCCTGGTTGCCTAGAAGCAACTCAAACCCTGTAGAAAAAGAAAATGTAATAACATATCCTTTATTTTCTACTGTTTTGTAAGGTTATGAAGTGCTTCCAGGTACATTGCCTTCTCTGATTCTCAAAACTATCCAGTGAGGCAAGCATGGGATATTGTCCTAAATGTCCTAACACATGAAACATAAAGTTCAGAAAAATTAATTGACTTGCTTCAAGTTAGATGGCAAATTAAGTGGTAGAGCTGAGCTTAGAATGCTAGGCTTTGGGCTCCTAAACCAATGTTCTTTGTAATCATCATTCTGCTATCTCTACCTTCTTCCAGTCTCCTAAATCTTTCTTAATTCTACTGCCTCATTGAACCCAAATGTCCTCCCTCATAATCATCCATGTTCCCTACCCTATCTTTGTGGTAAAGAGCTGTGATTAAATTCCAAGAACTTTCTCTGGAGGCATTTACTCAGGAGGGTTGGGTTGAATGAAGAAGGGGATGCTGTTTTACTTCAGTAACTTTCACGGAGGCAGAAATAATGACTCCTTTCACTGGAGTGGCATTGATCCATATGCTCCAGACAGTGGAATGCCTCTGGGCCTAACATTTTTAGGTATGTGTGGATTCTACATTCATGGGTCCCTTGGGCTGCTCTGGGAAGCTAATTACCATGGACAGTAATGAGCTGTGGGAACAAATGGAAGAAGCCTTTTATTTTGAGGGTGTGCCTGGCTAGGGACTTGACTCAGTCACTTACCAAGGGGCAATTACAATCATTACATTCTATCTCCTGCTTATATATTTTAGCACATGTAGTTTCCCATGACTGGAAGCAGAAGAATATTGGATTTGGAGTCAAAGAACCTGGATTCAAATCCTAAATTTGTTTTTACCCATATGACTTTAGGTAAGTCACATAAAATAGGAAGAAACTTTTCACCAGTTTCTTATTTGTAAAAGAAGAGGGAAGAATATGGTCTTTGATGCAATTTCAGCTCTGAATCTATGATTTAATGAAACTCAGTCCTTATTTCTCTCTGACATAATTCCTAGTTTTCTTCAAAGCCACAGGGCAGATGCTATTCTCTATAAGAAGTTAGCACCTTGTCCTTCACCATCTCTCTCCCCCAGCTTGTTAGCACCCTTTCTTGAAATTACTTTCTGTTTCAAGAGATACAAATATGAGTTGTTTTCTCCCAATAAGATGTAAGCTGCTTGAAATCAGAGATGATTTCACTTTTTTATTTGTCTCTCCAGTACCTAGCACAGTAGCTCACACCTAATAAAAGTTTGGTGAATTGAATGGAACATTACATTTAAAGAATTTGCTTTAAGGAATTTAAATGGCATTTAAAGAATTTGTATCAGTTAAAACATTCCCTTGCAGAATGCTTTATAAGAATGTGTTAATAGTTTTTTATGCAAGACAAACAAGATAAAAGAGTCATTGGATTATGGAATTAAGAACAAGAAGTGACCCTAAATGTCTATGTAATTCAACTCTTTTAAAAATTTTAACATTTGATTTTCCCTAATTACATGTAAAAGCATTTTTAACATTCATTTTTTTTAAAAATTGAGTTCCCACTTCTCTCTCTCTCTCTCCCTTCCTTCCCCCTCATTGAGAAGATAAACATTTTACAAGTATAAATATTTCCATTCTAATCAGGTTATGAAAAGAAAGACAGAAAAATAAAATAAAATAAAGCAAGTAAAGAAAATGCTTTGATCTGTATTTGGATTCCATTAGTCCTTTGTCTTAAGATGTATAGCATTTTTCATTGTAAGTTCTTTTGAATTGTCTTGGATCATTGCATTGCTGAGAAGAGCTGTCATTCACAATCGATAATCATACAGTTTTGTTGTTACTTTATATAATATTCTCCTGATTCAGCTCATTTAACTTTGTATCAGTTCATGTAAGTTTTTCCAGGATTTTTTGAGAGCATCCTGCTTATCTTTTCTTATAGCACCCATAGTATTCCATCACAATCATGTACAACAACTTGTTCAGTCATTCTCCAGTTGATGGACATTCCCTCAATTTCCAACTCTTTGCCACCACAAAAAGGGCTGCTATGAATGTAATTGTACATAGAGGCCTTTTCCTTTTTGCTTTTATCTCTTTGGGATATAGACTTAGAGTCGAATTTCTTGGTCAAAGGATATACATGATTTTATAGTCTTTGGGGCATATCAACTTTTTTAAAATAAGAAAATAAAATGTATTCATATCTTTTCTTTTTTTATCTCATTCCTCTCTCCTTTCCCAAACTCAGAATTGAATACTCCCTTTTCTGTGTTTTTATTGAAGACTTCTGTTTTTCACATCATCGTTGTTATCTCCAGTACCCTTCACCCTCTCCCATCCATATAACAAATATACATGTTTTTTTAAAAAAGGACAAACCAAAAATGAAAGAAAGAAAAAAAGAGGAAAAAAATTAGCACAACTGATTAATATCCTGATAAGGTCCCAAAACATGTGCAATGTATAATACCCCACATTAAGGAGTATTATTAGCTGGGAAAACTCTCTCGCAACAACAAGCTAAGCAAAAGCAGATTCAATGACTGTGTCTGACCATATAATACATCATTCTGTCCCTATAATCCTCTACTTTTCTAAATTAGATTGTAAGCTTCTTGAGGGAAAGTAATGTCTTTTGCCTTTTGCTTTTGTATCTTCAACACACTTGATTTTTTTATTATCTATTTCTTATACCCAAAGGTGGTTATTACCATTACTCAGAGTTCAACTTCCATTTAGTGTTCTTTTCATTTATTATTTTAGTCAAAGTATATATTATTCTTTTAACTGTGTTTGCTGAATTCAACATTAGTTCATATATAACATCTTATGAAAATTTCTCATGCTTCAGAGGAGCAAATGGAGTCCAGAATACTCAGGTAACTTGTCCATGTTCACACAGATAATAAAACTTCGGCCACACAGGTAAAAAAGTATTGGAGCATGATGTATGTCTTTCAGCTTGCCAGAAAGACCAGTTATTCTTTGCATATGTTTCTCTCCTATCAATTAAGAATTCTAATATTAGGCAGATACCCTCATCAAATATAGGCATGGTCCTACCCTAACACTATTCACTGTTTCTGATAGGTGAAAGGACATTACAGAGGGACAGTTAGTTCTGAGGGAATAACATAATAAACTGGCAAGGGGCCAAACTTTACACTGGAGTGTTAAGATTTTACCGTGGGGGTTGGACTGTGACATTCTAATAACAGTCTTGATTGTGTCAGTGTAATGGGGAGTCTGCCAATTTTTATCTACATCAAATGGCAGCATTTGATAATGGTATTAATTTCAGCTTCTCAAAGAACTCTATCAAATGAAGCTTAAAATGGATGTTTATTCCTTGAGAGTTCTTCCCCTTTCCCTTGTGTGTTTCCAGGAGGAAACATCCTTGGGAGTTTTTGCTCTTCCTAACTCCTCTCAAATGTTCTTTGAAACTTTTAGAGAGGATCATTTCTGTCATTGAGGTACCCTTATAGCAACTTACAAACTTGAAAAACCACTGTTCCTGCCTACTAAATAAGTCTACTTTGAGTATCCTTGTCCTTATCACTGCCTTCTGATTTTGAAGGGATTTTCTTTCCCTGAGCTAGGTAGCATCTGGCATACCTGTACCTTTGTGTATTTCTCCTCCAAATTGAAGCTCATTTCTTGTTTTTGTTGCCTCAATTTGTACCAAGGAGAATTTCACTTAGCATATGTCTGTCTTTTTTTTTTTTTTTTTTTAAGCATAGGTCTTAATGGATAATCCCAGATATTCATTCCTTTGGGCTTACAACTTCCCAAGAGAGGAATTCTGCCACAAAATAGCTATAGTAAATCCCCATCATGCTTCACCTCTCACAAGACCATGATAGCTCACTTGCTGGCTTCTTGGGTGACTTTGGGTCACTCAATGTTTTTGAACCTAATTTTTTAAAAATCTCTTAAATGGAGGTAATAATATTTGCACTACTGAAATCAGTAGGTCATTATGAGATGAAGCTAAATGAAATCACTCTTCAAACTATAATGTACTCTACAAGACAAGTAATATTATGCTAACTCAGAAATACATATGATTGCTTGATTTTGTCAGAAAATGAAAACTCCATGACCCAATATGTTTCTATTTCTATCTTTGTTGCCAGGAAAATGCTAAAAAGTACTCAATTATGCCATTTTAGCTTTGTAATAAAATAACTAAGAATAAATATTTTAAAACACAATATTTAAATAGCAGGCACAATTTTGAGAAACATAAGCATATAAACACTTGATACATTTCTCTGTTATCTCTAACTAGTCTCAATGACTATTTAATATAATCCTAATCTTCCCCTTTCCTCCTCTCACCCAACTCTGCTTGAGTACAACTAATTCACCTTGACTTTTTCTTGAATTTAGATTCTCTTATTCTTTTAGGAACTTCACAGATGTCAAAACCTTTGCATTTTTTCTTCTTTTTGTTCCAAGTTTTACCTCCCTAGGGAGTTTCTTTTAGTTGTCATATTTTGTTTTGTTTTGTTTTTTGATCTCTGCTTCCCATTATCCTTCCTCCTCCCCTCAACTCTCATAGAACAACTTTTTAAAAAAAATCCTTACAATAATATACATAGTCTATCAAAAATTCTCACATTAGCTATGGCCAATGACGCATGATTCATTTTGTATTTTAAGTCCATTACCTCTCTGGCAGAAGTTGGGGGCCATGAATTTTCTCATTAATCCAATGACCCTCAATATCCTCAGAAGCTAACTGTATCTCTTCTTGTCTCTTAGCATGAGGAAGCAACTCTCTGATTTTCTTGACTACCTGAATGTAGCACTGAGCACATTACATCTCAATATTGTACTCGGTGACTATCATAGTTTTGCATACTGTAGGTACTAAA
The DNA here is from genome assembly GCA_023553655.1 of Myrmecobius fasciatus. Classification (NCBI taxonomy): domain Eukaryota; kingdom Metazoa; phylum Chordata; class Mammalia; order Dasyuromorphia; family Myrmecobiidae; genus Myrmecobius; species Myrmecobius fasciatus. Next base: position 90,306 of record JAJPUD010005066.1, on the reverse strand, counting down.
TAAATACTTGTATTTTCTGAGTGAGCAAAAGGAAAGAGAATAAAAGGTGTCCTGGAAGCATTTTATTGCTGATTTACAGCAAAACCCATGAAGGTCTTTTTCTACCAAATGACTTTCCTGGGAGTCAGCTTCCAGATGCTCTCTATCCTATGCCCATCAAAAATCTAGCTGCTACACATTTATGGATTAATTGACACAGAAAACAGTTCTTAAATTTATACATTCAGCATATCCCTTAGTAACTCCGTGGTTTATATGTGGTATCAGGATGTTAGATCTGGAAGGTAGTTTAGCAAAGCTCTAGTCCAAAGTTTTCTCACCTTACAGATGAAGAAAATGGGTTTCAAGGTTAGACATGTAGTAAGTAGTAGGATCATGACTCCAAATTACGTCTTTTAACACTTGACCTGGTACTCTCACCATGATACCATATTGTCCTCTGAGTTTAGTATGCTTCCTGGTAAAGGGACTGAGAATGACTAAAATCTCATTCTATTTCAGAACACTTTTTTTTTCTAAATAAATTTTCTATCCCCACCCCATCAAAATGCATATTTATTAACAAGCAAGGGAACCTATATATGTTCAGGGAAAGGAGTTAAGTGTTGGGCATACTAAGACAAGAAGAAAAATAGCCCTCTTGGAACTTACAGGTTATAGAATATACATAGATAAGGTAATTTATGACGTGAGAAAGAACAATAGTAATTAAGGGGATAATGAGAAGAACACCCCTTAGGAAGTAGAGTTGAGTCTTGAAAGAATATGATTCTGAGAGACTGAGATGAGGAGGGAGGGAAAACATTCCAGATATGGGAGGAAACCTATGGAAGGTCAATGAGACAGGAGATGGAATCTTACATATTTGGAACACCTGCTAGGTCAGTGGGGTTGGAATCTAGAATGTGTGAAGAGGAGAAATCAGAATTAGTCTGGAAAGGCAGGCAAGAACCTGACTATGCAGGGCTATTAAAAGCCAAAAAGAGAAGTTTGTATTTTGTCCTGGAAGCTACCACTCAAGACTTTTGAATATGGGAAAGAGACAATTTGCACTAGGAAAGTAATTTTGGTAACTATATGGATAATAGATTAGAGAGAAGAGACTGGAGTTATGAGGTCCAATTAGGAGGTCATTGTAATAGTCTAAGTGAGAAGCAATGAGAGACTAAAATTGAGTGATGTTAATGGGTGGAGAGAAAGAATAAAGGAATAGATTTCAGAGATGTTCTGGGCAGAGAGAGGGAATGAGAGATACAGAGAGATAGAGACAGAAACAGAAGCAGAAAAAAGGAGAGAGAATCAGAGACAAAGAGACATACAGAGAAAGATAAGGAGAGAGAGAGAGAGAGAAAAAGAGAGATGGAGACAGAGACACAGAGAGGGAGAGAGACAGAGAGACAAACATAAAAAGATATAGAAAGAGACAGAGACACAGAGACATGGGGGGGAGGAAGAGAAAGAGAAGGAGGGGGGAAGGAGAGAGAATATATACTTATAAATACCCATGTGTATATCAATTAACATAATCATGTATGCAATTTTTTTTTACCAGATCTCTGATTTTATTAGTGTAGGGAACTCCCAGAGAGGAAATTTATTTACTAATTTCAATTGATATCTTCTCTCCAACTCATGGTTCTAAGAGTTGTCTGGTATTTGACAAGTCATTGAACCAATATGTGTTGGAAATGGAGTTTAATATCCAGGTCTTCCTGACTCTGAAGCTATATTTCTAACCCCCATATGCTAACTCTAATGTGCTAGGTACACAATGCATATACACAGAGAATAGAATACTGTTTTAAAATAGAGGCATGGTGATTTTTCTACCAGCTGTACTTTGTGTATGTTTGTGTTTATGCTTTGCTTTGAGGTCTGTATTGATTGTGCTGTGAGTTGGCTGAGACTTGCCTCATCCAATAAGCCCAAATAAGAACTTCTAGAATGGATTCAGAAAGAGATATCCTGATGGTACATTACATGAAAAAAGATGTGAGGAACTCTTCACTTGAGGCTGCTGCAAATTTATAACTTGGGAGGGATGACAAGGATTTTATCCCAGAGCATCAGCATTTTATATTAGTTAGACTCCTTTGGCAGCTTAGCACCAGTTGTTTAGAATAATGAATTACATTATGAAGCTTCCAGATAGGTCACTTTCTCCCTGCAGCCATTTACCCCACCAGTGGTGAATATCTCCCTAGTCTAATGTCTTCCTGAATCACTACTCCCTTGGTGGCCTCCCCAACAGCATCTTTATAGTATTTAGGGAAGAGGTTCTCTCCCCAAATAGGATTTTGTATTCTGGGATCTCTCTTCACACCTAGTTCAGGGAATTTGTCTTTAAAAGTTGATGTGACAACTACACACCTGTCAGATTGGCTAAGATGACAGGAAAAGATTATGACAAATGTTGGAGGGGATGTGGGAAAACTGGGACACTGATACATTGTTGGTGGAACTGTGAACGGATCCAGCCATTCTGGAGAGCAATTTGGAACTATGCTCAAAAAGCTCTCAAACTATGCATACCCTTTGACCCAGCAGTGTTTCTATTGGGCTTATATCCCAAAGAGATAAGGAAGGAAAGGGTCCCACATGTGCAAAAATGTTTGTGGCAGCCCTTTTTTGTAGTGGCAAGAAACTGGAAACTGAATATACCCATCAATTGGAGAATGGCTGAATAAATTATGATATGTGAATGTCATGGAATATTATTGTTTTGAAAGAAATGACCAACAAGATGATTTCAGAAAGACCTAAAGAGACCTATACGAATTGATGCTAAGTGAAATGAGCAGAACCAGGAGATCATTATATATGGCAACAACAAGGTTATACAATGATCAGTTCTGATGGACATGATTCTCTTCAACAATGAGATGATTCAGACCAATTCCAATGATCTTGTGACGAAGAGAACCATGTGCATCCTGGACTGTGGGAACTTAGTGTGAATCACAACACAACATTTTCCCTCTTTTTGTTATTGTTTGCATTTTATTTTCTTTCTCATTTTTCCTGCTTTATTTGGTTTTTCTTGTGCAGCAAAATAATTGTATAAATATGTGTGTATATATTGAATTTAACATATATTTCTACCACGTTTAACATATATTGGATTACTTGCCATCTAGGGGAGCAGTTGGGGAAGGGGGGAGAAAATTGAAACATGAGGTTTTGTACAGGTTAATGCTGAAAAATTATCCATGCATATGTTTTTTTTTTTGTTTTGTTTTGTTTTTGCTTTTTGCTGAGGCAATTGGGGTTAAGTGACTTGCCCAGGGTCACACAGCTAGGAAGTGTCTGAGACCCAGACTTGAACTCAGATCCTCCTGACTTCAGGGCTGGTGCGCTAACCACTGCACCACCTAGTTGCCCCTGCCACCTAGCTGCCCCCATATGTTTTGAAAATAAAAAGTTTTAATTAAAAAATTAAATAAAAGTTGATTTGATAGCATAATTATCTTCATTCCAGGCATTTTTTTTTTTTTTTTTTTTTTGCTTAGGCAATTGGGGTTAAGTGATTTGCCCAGGGTCACGCAGCTAGGGAATGTTAAGTGTCTGAAATCAGTTTTGAGCTCAGTTCCTCTCTTGACTTCAGGGCTGGTGCTTTATCCACTGCGCCACCTAGCTGCCCCATTCCAGGTATTTTAGAGGAAGCTTCATCCAGGTGCCAAAATTTCTACTTCTAGCTCTAGTTTGCTGCCATAAGAGATATCATCTTTTTAAGGAAAACCAATCCATGATACATCTACAAAGAACTAATCCAGTGAAAATCATTAAGTGATTATAGCACTCACTTTAGTGATGGATATACATCAACAAAACAGTGTTAATGGATGCTCAAAAATGCTTTGTGTGTATAGTAGTTGATATGTTTCAACTACTGAAATTATTTCCCTTCTTTAGGAATATCTAAGCTCCCTTACATAGCACACTGAATTGTAATTTTGGATGGTATAGAGAGAAAAAACAATAGCCTGATGCTATTTTATCATAGCAGTGTGGCTTCTTATATCAAGACCAGAACATGGAGCATGGAGGCCTGAGTGGTATTTTTCCTGTGTGACTATGAGCAGTTAATTCATCTCTCATTCAGTTAATTTGGCTCTGTGAGGTAGGGAATACCATTATCATTAACCCTCTCCTCCCCTGCTATTTACTGGTAAGGAAACTGAGGATCCAAGAGGTGAAATGACTTGCCTAAACAACATGGTCCCACTTTAGTCACTTATTAGTTGTATGATAATTGGCAAGTTAATTAACTTCTTTAGACCTTTGTTTCTTCAGCTTTGAAAAAATCACAGTTGGACCAGATAGCATCCAGGGTCCCTTTCAGTTCTAAATCTATGTTCCTCTGTCTGTCTGTACATCTATCTGTCTATCTTATCTGTTTGTCTATCTTATCTGTCTATCTGTCTAACCTACCTACCCATTCACCTATATATCATTAATAGACAATAAATATTTTTAAGCACCTAGTATATGCCAGGTATTGTACTATGCAGGGGTTTATTTAGTACTAGTACAAAGAAAAGCAATAGTCGAGGGAGCCTCACAGTTTAAAAACAAAGACAACATAAAAATAACTATATACAAATAAGATATCTGCAGGATAAATTGGAGATAATCAACAAAGGAAAAACTCTCGCCTTATGTGGCAATCAGAAGAATCTTCTTATGGAAAGTAAGATTTTAGATGGGACTTGAAGCAATCAAGAAAACCATGGGGTAGAGATGAGGAAGGAGAGAATTTAAGGCTTGATTTCACTTAAGCCAGTGAAAATACCTGGAGTCTGTTTGACTCTTTATCTCTATCTATCTATCTATCTATCTATCTATCTATCTATCTATCTATCT
>JAJPUD010005066.1:29755-85433 GCA_023553655.1 Myrmecobius fasciatus | reverse complement strand
TCTATCTATCTATCTATCTATCTATCTATCTATCTATCTATCTATCTATCTAACTTTCTTTTTTTCCTTCCTTCCTTTCTTCTTTTCTTTTTTCTTTTTTTCTTTCTTTCTTCCTTCTTCCCTCCCTCCCCCTTCTCTCCTTCCTTCCATCCTTTCTTTTTTCTTTTTCTTTCTTTTTTCCTCTCTCTAACTCTATCTCTGTCTGTTTCTGTCTTTGTTTCTGTTTGTCTATCTCTCTCTATCTCTGTCTTTGTCTCTCTGTCTATCTGTCTGTCTGTCTGTCTCTCTTTTTCTCTCTTTCTCCAGCTACCCATGTTTTAAAAACTCCCCAGAGAGAAGTCACGACATGAATTCAGATCTCCCAACTGGAAAACCAGTAATGGATATGACCCCTTTTGCTGCCATTTAATAGGTGACTAGGGTGGGATATTTCTCCCTAAGGATATTTCCAGTTGGGAATAAAAGACTCTTTAAATTTTAAAAAGCAAAATTAAATTCTAGTCCTCAGTATAGACTTGCCTCATCAGGAAAATGTGCCTGAACCGTTGAAAATATTTTTTTCTAATCTCTTATTGAAAAGGTCTTGACAAAATGATCAGGGAGAATACTTTTTTTCCAATAAAATAGTGATTCTTGACTGAGGAAATTAAAAAATGTTGAAAGAATACCAGGAAACAAAAGGGTTTCTTACTTCTGCTGTATCAGTGCTGCCCACAGGAATGCATATAGTTTGGATATGAAATATCATGCATGCAGGTTGGTCATCAAGTTCATTCTAGAAATAGTTGCCAACATGGACAAAATTCTATATCCAGTTGCTTTCTTATTCTGTTTCCTTAAGACTTTAAGACAAGAAAAGATAATACCAGTTCATGACCTTGTTCCTTCTTTTACATTGCCAAGGCTCTTTTCCCACTCTGTTCCCCTTCACCCACTAAAGGATGAAATAGGATGGAGAGAATGCTCCTCAGTCTGAAATTCATTAAGATCCTCCTTACAATCATTTGGTCTCCTTGTCGCATATAATTTTCACTGAAAATTTGTTACTTAGATTTTAATTTAGCCAATTAGAGTCCCTATTGAAGCTTACCCACCCCTCAGTAAATAGCCTGCTGTGATTACATAATAAATGTTAAATAACATTAATATTTCTCTTGTTGAGATGTTTTCTTTCACTTGTAATGAATTATAATTGGAGGAAAAATTCCCTGCAACAATATTTCAACTTTTTAATGAAAACCCATTATATTTAGTGCCTGAAAATAGCTCTTCCAGCATTTGATATTTTATTATAAAGTTCACTTTAAATTGCTGATGTATATTTGTATAGAGTAACTGAGAAGCACCTGTATACCTGAGGTCCCCATAATCTGTGCAATTTTAACATGTTGTTGAAGTAGGTCACCTATTAGCTCATGGTTCTTCTTAGGACTGATTGAGTCATGCAGATCACTCAAATTCATTTTGATGGTTTACATTTTAATCATTCTCTCATGGTAATATAATAGTAATTGGTGTTGTTTAATCTACTGTGCTGTTTAATGCCCTGGGACTTCTGGGAATTTTTCTCAATCCATTAAACAGTAACCTGTACTCAATGAAAGAAACGTCTCCATTGTCTCCACCATCTCAGAATTCAAAGATATATCCCATTGCTTCAAATTCCAAATATGTTTCTGATTGTTTTCCCTATCCTTTTTCTTCTACCCCTTCCAGACTTCAAATATATTTCCCACTGTACTCAGAATTGCAAGACAACTTCCATTACTCTTACTATTCCAGAGTTCAAAGACACTTTTTGCTAACCCCTACAATTTCCACATATGCAAATACTGATAGGTCTAAAATTAATATTACTAGTGAACCCCAAGCTATCAAAAGGGTTAATCTTACATCTTAAGGTTTTTATTTGCCTGGGGGCTTTTGTATTAACTTCCAAAAAAGCCTTGATTTAGTTTCATACAATCAGCTTCTCCCTCTGTCTCTCTGTCTCTGTCTGTCTGCCTCTCTTTGAGAGAGAGAAACATAGACAGAAGGAGAGAGAGAGAGAGAGAGAGAGAAAGAGAGAGAGAGAGAGAGAGAGAGAGAGAGAGAGAGAGAGAGAGAGAGAGAGAGAGAGAGAGGAGGGAGGGAGAGCTCCATTGCTCCTCAGACTCCAAAGTTAATGCCTAAACACTGAGATTAACTGATCCTCAAGGCTTCCTAAATTAAGGCACCTAGAATCCCACTTTGAGAAATACAAATGCCTTAAAAACAAATAAACAAGCAAAGAAAATCAAGGGCTTGAAAAGGGAGACAGTTACAAAAGCTCCATGGATAAAGGGATGATGGGAAAGACCTGGCTCCCCAGCTGCTGAGCCATTCTAATACTGTCTAACCTTGAACTCCCTCTGCCTCTTTCCACCCTCATCACTCTAGCTGTACAATCGCGTCAGTGAGACACTGCATGAAAACCAATACTGTATGTATCATAGACCTGTGGAAATAAATGACCCAAGCAGAATGGGAGAAAACAAACTCACTGAGAACATAAATAACCATTATGGGAATCACAGTATGACTGCAAGGTATTAGGTCCAAAATCTGATTGATGCATTGCAAAGATTTGTAAGTGGTTGTAGATGTTGAAACTATCCAGATCCAAACTATGTATCCTCAACATTTTCCAATTTATTTTGTTTTGTCAAAATGCTCTACTTTGCCATCTAGGACAACAAAGGTCAGGGCTAAGAAATGGTCTTCTCCTGAGCGTTATGGCCTTTACAGGTTCACATGAATGTCACAGGCTAGTATAATGGCCTGCAAGGCTAGAAGGCATCTTAGGGGTCATCCAGTGACCCCTCTCATTTTATAGATGAAGTTATAAGATTTAATTGAGGTCACACAGCTAGCTACTAAGGGACCCAACTCCTAGTGTATTTGAAGGTTCACTTGATATTTTTAATTAAGTTGATGTATACGTTTTTTCAAGAGACTACTTATCTGAGCCTCAGTTTCTCTTCTATCCATCAAGGATCTCTTTAAGGTTCCTCTCACCTTTAGAGTTCTTGACTTCTAAGGTTCTAGATTGGAAAAACAGCAGGGAGAAAATGAGGGCAGAAGGAGCAATTGTAATTCAAACTTTTCTATGGAGTATTGACTTCAGTGAACAAGAAGAACAAATTGGAAAACCAATAAATCAATAATAATTATTAAGTGCCTATCATTGTCGACAATAAGAGCAGTAATGTTATCATCCATGGAGAACTTTGATGTAGCAAGTTTTAAACCCTTAAGAGAGAGAAATGTCATATGTGGAGTCAGGAGAGAAGGCAAATAAATTCTGGATAGAAGAGCTCATAACTTCAGATTTTAAAAAAAAAAAAATAAAGATGATAAATTTCAATCCTGTCATGCTAAGGAATGGATTGTTAGTTTTCCAGATATTAGGGCACCATTTTGTTTATATGATCAAAAGTATTGTATACTCCCAAACCATTATGTTTCAGAGAAGTGGGAAAGGCCTTTACAGCATCAAAGGATTTGGGGCTAGAAACTTCAAAGACTATTTAATCCAATCCACATCTACATACAGATCCCCTCTGCACAGACTTAATGACTTATCCAGTCTTTGCTTGAGGACCTTCAATAAGGGGGAATCTTATCTCCCCTTCTAGTCCATTCCACTTCTGGATAGCTCTGGATAGTAGTTTTTCCAGTTGTAAAGCCTGAATTTTTCTTTTTGAAACTTCTATTCATTAATTCTAGTTCTGGCCTCTAGGTCTTAGCAGAACAAGTCTAACCCTTCTTCCACATAATAGTCCTTCAAATACTTGGAATCAACTACCTCTGAGTGTGCTCTAGGCTAAACACCCCCAATTCCAGGAAATGATCCTTTTAAAGAAAAATGTCAAGGTTTTGGTTCATCCTGCCCCACCCCAAATGGAAGAAGTATGTCTAGAAGCTTGGAAACAATAACCAGATATTAGATTTACCTATTAGTTGCCTTTTCTATCATAGAAGGAAGTTTGCTTTACTGCAAAGAATTGATGCTTTTAGTTTTCATGTGTGGGAAATAATGCTTAGGCAACATCCCTTTGTTTTTTTTTCTGAAGATCTTTTTTAAATCATAGTTTATTCGGTTATATCTTTAGTGAGATACGAGTACAATGCTCTCTCATAAAATATATCAGAAGCAACACTTTACAAAGCCATTCCTTTGTAGGCAGGGCTCAAATCAAGATTTTGTTTAGGCTATTCTGGAGAAGCTTTTCCCTTTCAGGCTTACTCTCCCAAACCTCATTGGCAGGTCGAATCCTCAGACTTCATCTGAGTGCTATATCTCTTTATTTTGTATTCAAAAGAAAGGCATTGCTCTTCAAAATATTCAGAATAGCAATTTTTGGGGTGTAGTGGCAAAGATTAGAAACAACATGAATGACCAATGAATGAGGAATGACTGAAAATAAATATTCTATAGTATTACTGCACAGTAAGATGATGCACAGGAGTTTAGACAAGCATGGGAAGACATATAGACTGATGGAGAGTGAATTAAGAAGAACTAAGACAACAGTATACACACAAAATGACTGCAACAATGTAAATGAAAGAATGATGACAAAAGGAATTGAATGTCATGTAATTATAATGACAAACATATCCTGGAAGGAACATTGAGACAATTCAGTTCTCTCTCTTCATTACAGAGATGGGCACTATGAATGTGGAATGCTGGATGTACTGTAACAGGTGGTAAGTTGATGAGATTTACTAAAATGCTTCTTTTCTCTTAAAAAACAAAGTTATGAGATGGTTCAGTGGTAAGAGAAGTGGATATATTTGGAAATAAATGTGATATAAACACAAAATGCATTCACAAACTGTGATTTAAAAAAGTTACATGCCAATATTGGGGGAAAAGGAAGAAAGAAAGCAAGAGAGAAAGAGTGATAGAGAAAGTGTGGCAAGGTAAAAGAAAAGGAAGGAAGCAAAGAAGAGAGAGAAGAGAAAGAGAGAAAAAAGATAGGAGGAAGAAAGAAAAGGAGAGAATGAGGAAGAGAGATCAGGAGGAAGGGAGAAAAGAAGGAAGAAAGGATGAAGGGAGGGAGGGCGGGGAAGAAGGAAGAAAGAAAGGAAAGAAGGAACAAAAGAAGAAATGAGGGAGGGAGAGAGGGAGAAAGGCAGGGAGGAAAGAAAGAAGAAAGAAAGGGAGGGAGGGAGAAAGGGAAAAGAAGGAAGGAAGGAAGAAAGAACATTCTTGACCACTGTGAGGCTGATATAAAGGAACTATGCTAAAACAATCAGTCTATGCTAGAAATCAGATAAAATCACCAGTGGGCAAATGAGAGAGAGAAAGAGACTCCTTGTTTCTGTAAACATTGTCAAACTAACTTGACCTGACTACTGCAGACTATTGTTAACCTCACCCTGCTGTGGACAGGAGCAGTCAGATGTAAAATCAGCCCGCACTACTCCAATAAGCTAGGAAAAAGAAAGATACTTTCAAAATAAGAATTTTATGGAAAATATGCTTCAAAAAACCAGAACTAATGAATGTCAATATGCCAATACTATTCCATGTGGTTAATCATGGCTCTGTCCAAATCCCAGTTTAATCTGTTTTGGTTCTTCCTTTTAAATCCATAGAAAAATGCTCACTTGGTGCCAAAGGAAATTCTTAACTATTTCTTTTGCTTAGATTTTTGACCAAACACTATTTCATGACACAAAGAGCTCAGATTCTCAGGTCTCTGGAGGTAGTCTCATTCATATACTATCTTCATGATTTTGCCTCTTGTTTATATAAAAAAAATTTCATTCCTTTAGATGTTTCTGTGATTTCCATGGGAGGAACCTTGCAATAAAATTAGATGTTGAAAGATAGCATGGTGCCTTCTATATTATAGGCTCTCAATGAATATTGATAGAATTAGTGCTGATGGCTATTGATGATGATGGTGACTATGTTGTTGAAGATAATTGATGATGGTCCTCTTGGTATTGATGATTGGATAATGATGAGGTAATGTGCTATAAATGGAAAGAATAATGGACTGAGTCTGAGTTTTAATTCTCCTTTGGACATTTGCTGGTCATATGACCACAAACAAGTCCTTTAAGTTCTTAGAATCTCAGTTTCCAAATCTGTAAAATGGGAATAATAATACTTCATAGGGTTGTCAGAATCAGGTGAGACAATATATGTAAAGTATTTTGCAAATTTTAAAGGACTATATAAATGTCAGCTATGATGACGATAATCATGATGAATAATGGCACAAAATGCAGAAGGTTAAGAGAATTTTCAGCAGGAACACATAGAAAAATTGTTCATTTCTTAGAAATGAAAATACAAGTGTTTCTTGTAAATACCTTTTGACAGGTTATGAATAAGAGTGAGCTTTAGTCTTTAAATTTTTTTATTTTATTACGAATTTAATAAATGAGCATTTCAATGTACTAAAAAGAACAGAAAGGAGGATTGTATAAGAAATTGTGAACTTCTGTTTTGTATGATTTAGGTGCACATATAATTTAATATAGCGATAATAAAATTGTCCTGTTTATGTACCTATCTGAACCTCTTTTTTGAAATAAAAAGTATTTTAAATATTTAATTGATTAATTTTCCTTTTTAAAAAATGTCTATCATTACCCACTAACTTCTCCCTTCCCCCTCCCTCAAAGCCTTTCCTTACCACAAGTACAATCAAGTAAACTAAATCACAGTTTTAATCTTGGTGCCAAAAAATATATCTAAGTCCTTCCAATTTCTGGGAGACTTGCAGTTACTATGTGAACAGTTTTATTTATTCTCTAAACAATTGAGAGGATCTTGAGATCATAGGATTTAGATTTAGAAAAATGCTGGAGATAACCTAGCTTAATTCCTTCATGTTAAAGATTAAATGGATGAAGGAACTGAGGCTAAAGAGTTCAAGTGATTTGTTGTTCAGTGGTATGCTACTGCTTATGATCCCATTTTGGGGTTTTCTTGGCAAAGGTACTGGAGTGGTTTTCCATTTCCTTCTCCAGCTCATTTTACAGATGAAGGAACTGTGGCAAACAGGGTTAAGTGATATGTTTAGGATACATAGCTAGTAAGTATCTGAAACCAGATTTGAACTCATGAAGATGTATTCTTCATTCTAAGTCCAGTGCTCCATCCACTATGCCACTTAACTGCCCTTAAAGGGTTCTAATTAACACTTGTAAGTAATAAGGAGCAAAGCTAAGATGGTATCCAGGTTTTTAGGGTCCAAATCCAGTGAGCTTTCTACAATATCAAGAGTTTATAAAATTTTTCAAGCTTACACAGGTGAAAGAATTATGTCGGTAATAAAGTCTCTCATTGTTCATTTTGTGATTTCCTCTCTTTTCCCTGCTCCTCTCCAATAACTGGATTTGGAAGTAATTTTTAGCGAGACTTTGAATGAACATTGCCTCAGATAAAGTGAAACCTGGGAAAGACTTTAGCTTAAAAAGACCCACTATATGTAGGGCCATCGACAGTCATCCTGACCTATGTCTTGCCACTAAGAGTAAGGCTGGTGATTTTACATAACCCTACTTCACTTAAATCCAATTCACCTTTCTGATGTCATTGGTCCTCTTTGAAAACAAAGGACAAACAACAAGAAGCCACATGGATAGAAAACAGAGTTCCAGATGACTTACTAGCTATGGGGAACATCTCAAGATGAAATCCAGTTTAATTAACTGTTTGTTCACCAGCTAACCAATTTTTTAAAGGCTCATGATGGCCTCCTTAATCTGAATTAGGATTGCCAAAACAAAAATAAGAATTAAACTGACATGAAGTTGACATTTTGATTGGTACCAATTAACTGATATGTGGTCTTCGATTTCCTCATCTGTTAAAAAAAAAGTACTTGAATCAGATGATATTTAATATCTCTGACTACTCAAAAGTTATTTAATTCTATCAATGGATGATAGAACTAGTGTATTAGATGACTCTAGAAAAATGCAGATGCTATAATAAGACAAAGTAATAAAGGACATTGAAATGCATAAGTTATAAAAATGAGGGCATGAGGGTAAGACAAATAGGTAAAAATGTATAATATCTGAAATGAAAGAACATCAAGGTTTTTTTTTAAAGCTTGTTAATAGCTGTAATGCAGGGGTACTTCTTCAGAGACTATCTTGTCATGGTGCCAGATTCTTTGACCCATCTGGTGCCCTCTTGGTCAATCTTTGTCCAAACAGAGCGGAGGGAAGAATACAAAGCCTGTAATTTTGAGACATTATATTGGGAACAATTTCATTTTGTAGATTTTCATCTTAGCTACTCTCAAATATGTTTAGAGAAAGAATCAGGGAGGAGTAGACTAGCAATGATTCCATATTCCTATCTTCCTCTATGCTCTCCCCAGTCCAGTCTCTACTTTTACACACTATTTTCAAATCAAATACTCAATACCTTCATGACAACTTTTAAAGTCTACACTCTTTAATTTCCCTCCATCACATCCCTAATACATGCTCTACTCATAATTGATGAATCTTCTCATTCTGCTAAATTCACATTTCATAAACCAGTTTCCCAAACCATTGTGTGACATACATAAGCCCAAAGGCTACCTACTAACATTTATTTTTCCATTCCCATCTTCCCTCCCTCAACTGCAAGCACTTACTTTTCCTGGAGCCACTCCTACCACAATAGGAAATGACCAGAAGTTTTCCAGGAATGGGCCACATCTATTTCCCTTTTCTTCCTCTCATTTCCACATAACAGACTCTTGACATTCCCTGAGATAGGGATTAAGAAGCATCTAAACCAGCAGTTCTTAAACTGTGTCTAATTGTGCATTTATAAGGGGCTCAAATCCATTTGCACAAGACTATTCCCATTGGTAGAGATTGATAGAGTTCCCTATATCTTCTAAATGGAAATTTCTTGAAGTCTCTAACTTGGTAAGCTGAGTATAGGGACATGATTGAAAATGATTCTTCAACATTGATTCTTCCCAGATTCTTTCTCTCTCTTTAGTCACTTTTCTCTAAAAAAAAAAATCTAGAACCATGTCTTCACTCTTGAAGATAGAAGCCAGAAGAATAAGAATCTGTTCTCTCCCAAGTTCTTGACAATTCCAACCCCTCATGAAGGCACAAAACACCTAGTAATCAATCTCCACCAAGGAGGAGAGTGTTATGTAAATGTGCTTGAGATTTGTTTACAAGAAGATCTTAGATTTAAAGCTAGAAAGATTATGTGATGATCAACTGTGTTGAACTTGACTTTTCTCAGCAATGACGTGATTCAAGACAATTGGATGGAAAATACCATCCACATCCAGAGAGAGAACCAAGAAAATTGAATGTGGATTGAAGCAGAGTATTTTCACCACTTTTTTTCTTTCTCATGATTTTTTGGTCTTTTTTTTTTTGCACAATATGACAAAAATGGAAATATCTTTAAAAGAATTGCACATATTTAACCTGTATCAGATTGCTTGCTGTCTTGGGGTGGGAGGGGAGAGGTAATGGAAAAAGGTAAAAAAAATTGGAACACAAAGACTTACAAAAATGAATGTTGAAAACTATCTTTACATTATATGGAAAAATAAAATACTATTAAGAAAAAAGTTTTAAAGCTAGAAAGAAGACTTGAGAGGTTATGCATGGAGTCTGATCCCTTTCATTTCACAGAAAAAGAAACTGAGGTTCAGAAAGGTGGAATGTTTTACTCAAATAGCCAAGCTAGGATTTGAAGTCCAGGTCTCTTGATTCTTTCCATTATTCCATACTACCTCTGAAGTCATTTGAATTTTGTGGGTCAATCCTAAGTGGGACTTTAAGAAGAACTGTATTGTTTTAGAACCCAGAAAGTCTTCTAGAAAGTAAACAGAGATAGAGAAGTGTCATATCAAATAAACCTGAGCTCAGTATCTCTATGAAAGCCAACTACCAGTTAGATTCAAAGTCTATTTTGAAAACCTCTGCCCTAAATATCAGGTTGCATCAAGCAAATTTCCAAATTCATCTTGTTCCAAAAGTGAATTGTGATTCTATTTGCTTTTGTCCTCAGGGACTTCCCTATGATGAGACTTTCTGAGTTCATTATTTGCTGAAGGTAAAAATCATAAGCTCATATAGATCAAAGAGATCATAAAGGCCATTGAATCCCATTCTCCTCACTTTACAGATGAGGAAACCGAGGCTCAGAGAAGTGACTTATGCAGGGACACACAGCTAAGAAGCTATTTGAGCTCACCTCATCCTAACTCAAAGCCAATACTCCATCCACCATATCACCTTTGCCAGCTTAATTGACAAGTGAGTCATCACCTGGTTTGGGGTGTTGCCACTGTGAAGCCACAAAAAAGAATGTTAAAATGATAAATGGGTGACTCTTTGCTGGTGAAACAACCTTTTTGACCTCTCACAGGAATTCATTTACTTTTCTCCTACCTCACCCGCTCCCACCTGCCTTTCTGTCTCAGTTGGTAAAGCTGATCTCTGAGAACTAATTTCTGCTAGGTAAATAGCAACGGGAGACACCAATTTCCTGTCAACAGCTGCAGCTTCAACAGTTTCAGCCCTTCATTCAAATGTGTGAATGCTTCATCCAAATTGCACATTTCTCATTTGGTGTACCTTGAAAGCATATACTATCACTCACTTGTAATCTCAGAGAAGTGCATTTGTTGGCACCAAGGCTGGCACACAGGCTTTGGAGGGAGGTGCATCAAAACAGCTCAAAAAGAACCATTAGAAACATGCTTAACTTATTTCAGATTGCTTGTGGGGAGAAGGGGGAATTCAGCCTAAGAAATTTGGCTTTCAGAAGTTTAATTTTGAGCAAGTTATTTAGAAATATAACTGATTCTCACTCAGAAAGTTTATTTAATTTTTTAAAAGATGCAGGAAGAGCAGATCCTGACTGTTCTGTCAAAAAGAGAGATCAAAACTAACATGATGAATTCAGAGAAGTATTTAAAGGCTTATGAGAACTGATACAATGAAATAAGTTGAACTAAGAAAACAATTACCATAATAACTTCAACAAAATCAATGGAAAGAATAATCACCAATTACAATCAAAACAATCAAAAGTGATTATTGTAAAATTACTTAAAACACGCTTGGTCTTAAAGAAGAAGTAAGAAAAAACTAACATCCCACTCTTTCTCAAAGGTAGAAAGGTGGGTATAGAATATCCCATATATTTTCAGACTTTTTGACATCTTGATTTGATGTATTGGTTGACTGTTCTTGGAGGGAAAATTCTGGTGATATGAAAACAAAAAATATAAATAAAATCATTGTAATAACATAGATATATATGTATATGTAGGTAGGTATGTCTGTAGCAGGGTATAGATTAGAATACACACTTTGAATCATGCTCAGTCATGGGTCTATAGAAACCATCTCAAGGAACATGCATGGAATATCCCTGACAATTTCACAGGATATATAGATATATAGATATATATCTATATATCTATATCTATATCTATAGATATATATCTATATATACTATATCTATATATATATATATCATCCCAGATTATGTGAGATGACAAAATAGTTCCCTTATTGGCTACCATGCCAGAAGGAATGATGTGTTCAATGGCCCTTAAAGATGGTGAAACTACTCTTCTTGTCTCTGTTTCTGTCTGCTCAGTGAGACTCTCTCTGGAAATTTAGGAAAGAAAAAGTATCCCCGCAGAAATGTCAAATTTTTAGCACTTGTCTTGCTTATTGGAGCCTATGCTTGTTTGGTCCCTTATTTTATGTTTCATTCCTAAATATAGGTGATTGAACAGTGATCTTGAGATAGGGGTTTCAAATAAGTTCAAGAGGTTTGATACAGGCTACAATAGCAAAGGTGCCTCCTACATCTACTTCATCATTTCTTGGAGATGACCACTGACATGTGAGTGAGGCTCAGCCCTCACCTGGATTTCCAGAGGACACACACACACAAAAGAATTATTTGGACAGTGCAGTGCAGAGGTGAAAGCAATGTCATTGAGCAATCCAATGAAATACTTCACATTTTGATATTTTAAGTATTAGCCTCCTTGGAGAATATAACAGTAATTCTAAATTCCTGCTGTTTCAAGGCTTTTTTTAAAAATTTTTTTCATTATTGTATTATTCTATTTTGTGTTTTAGCATTTCTTTTGTGTGAAATAAATAACTATCCTATATCTGATTTACATTATGTACCAAGTTCTTTTCAACTACCCTCTATGGAGAGTCCCTAGATGTGAGTCAAATATGAGTTTTAAAAGATTTTTCCCTGGAGTTTTGGACTGGAGAACTATAAAAAGCTAAGGAGGCAGAAGCAAAAAGAGCTGCATCCTCTCTCTAGGGGCCAAAGTCTCCCAGGACTGGACCCAGTCTCCATCCATGCATGAGAAGGCTCTCTTAGGAGAGAAGATGAGCACCTAAAATCCCTCAGTCCATCATTAAGTTTGTAATTTTTACTATTGTATTGCATATGTATGAATATTTATACACGTATGTGCATTGCATGTAAATAATCTGCCAAGGGCACTGCAATTTCTTTTCCAGGCATCAAGAATTGCAACCTAAAAGCCATCTTTGCTTTCCCTTTCCAAACCCCCAACCTCCTACAACTATATTCTTTCAATTTTAAAAATCCTTTTTTTTTTTCTAAAGGAAATTAAAAAAAACCTTAAAAAAAGAAAGAAAGAAAGAAAATCCAAATTTTACCAGTCTGGCAAGATAGCAAATCCTATAGGAAACAGAGAGCTGAAAACCCCGCCCTCCATTGAGCTAAGCATCCAGAGATGATGGGGTTGAAGCTGGAGCCCAGGGAGTCAGTCAGGGCTGCATTCATTTCTGGGACTGAAGTGTCTCTCCCAGGCCCACGTGACTAATGAGCGACCTTGGCCAGAGCTGCTTGTTTCCATGTTGTTCAGCAACATCTGGGTGGGGGGAGAAACTCAGCCCTCAGAGATTGGATGTCTTCGCCTCAGCAACAAACAAGGCTAAACGAATTAGCAAGGGAAAAAAAAGAAGAATAGGAAAGGAATTAATTGAATTTTAGAGAGAGAAATGTTTTGCTTATCTTCTCTTGCTGAACAAATGGGAAACAATTCTTGTGTAGTTATGGGCCTTTTCTCCCCTTTTTTTCCTTTTACAAATCGTCCACAATGGCCAAATGTTGACAGACATGGGAGTGGGATCTTGGGCTGCAGATCACATACTGAGTTTCATAGTTTCAAGGCCTCCACAGAGACTGCTTTTTATTTGCCAGCTAGGACCTACTGATGACTTTGATACACTCACCATGCGGTTGGAAATTATTTCAAGCCAGAAATATAATCCCATCTCAACTGATTAAAAAGAAGGGGCATCAGGGGAGGGGGGCTGCTGTCTGATACACTAAATCTTGAACTTATTAGAAGGCTGCTCTTGATAATCTAAACTAGTTTAAGTAGATTTCAGTGGAGATCTGGAGAAATTAGGGGAGGAGCAGAGAGCATCAGCTTGTCTGGGTGTGTTTCCACCATTTTTTAAAAAAGCTGTGATTTTGGGGAAAAAATTCAGAATAGATTGCATTTCATTTTATTCTGTTTGAACTATCTGTTTCAAGGCAGAGTGGCCCCAGGATACTATTATCACTGAGGCACCGGATGGCATCTGGCCCCACTGTTGAGACCAGCCAGCAAATCATTCAGCTGAGCTTTCTGAAAAGCCCTCTGGAAAATGACTAGAGCCCTCTTAGGTTAGTCTTTGGGCCTAGTAAAGGATGGGGGATGGGAACAGGAGTGGGGAGGGGAATTTCATATAGGGACTTTTCTCATTTAAGTTACTGGAAGCATATGCTGACCCCAGATGTGAACAGCTAGAGGAAGAGAATCCTTAAACAGCAAAAACACTCTGAAATTCTTGGCTCTTCTCCAATCCTCAAGTGGTGACTTTGCAAGAGGTCACTCAAGTTATTCGAGCCAAACCTTGACCAGGGATAGTATACAAAGGGGGAAGGAAGCTAGGCAATAGTGGAACAGAGCCAAAAGCCAAAGGGAAGCTGAATGGACTGCTTTTAGTTTGAGAGGGAATAAAATCTGGCTTGGACTTTCATTTCAGATTCCATTTGTGTCTGTTGGCATGCTTCTTCTCCAGCAAGTCCCAAAGCAAAAGATCTCTCCACTGTGATGATCTCCATCCCTCTTTATCCCTCCCACCCCCAACTACTCTCTTCTTGCTCCTCCAGAATTTTGCTTTTGTTCTTCTTAAGCTTTTTTTCCCACTTTGGGATGGGAATCATTGAAAAGACAAGATCTTTGCTATACCTGCCATTGTAATCCCAAAACTATTTTGGTTTTGCCTTTGATTTCATCTATGAGGTGAGAAATCCAGTTGTGAAATTCTCTTCACTGGAGGGGATCAATAGCTCATCCCTAATTTCTAGTCTTAATGGATTTATCTGGGGTATCAAGACACTGAGTAAAGGGAGTTTCCAAGAGTCACATAGCCATCATGGTTCAGAGATAGGATTTGACTTCAGGTCAGCATTGATGCTTTAATGGAATCAAGGACCTGGTTTCAAATCCTAGCTGCATAATATCAAACAACTCATGAAATCCATCTGGGACATAGTTTCCTCATCTGTAAAATGGAACTTGGTGAGTGCTAAAGTCTCTTCTAGTTCTTGATTATGTTTGTTGCACATTTTCTTCTTGACCAATGTGTTTCCATAGGTATAAAGAACTCTCAGTGAGTAAATTCTCTTTCAGGGAGCTCGATACCTGCTCAATGACTTATACTATAGTGTCAGAAAGTTACCTGGGGGAACAGCAAGAAGTTAAATGATATGCTGAGGGTTATACAGTCAATAGGTGGAAGAGACAGGATTTGAATCCAGGTCTTAGATATTTACTAGCCCAGATGTAACCACTTCACCATGCTGCCCACCATCAATTTACATATATGTAGATAGATAGATACAGAGAAACAGATAGAGGCCGAGAGAGAGAGGGAGGGAGAGACAGAGACAGACAGAGACAGAGACAAAGAGATAAAGAGACAGAGACAGACAGAAAGACACAGAGAGATAGAGATAGAGACAGACAGACAGACAGAGATGTAGAATATAGGTTTCTTGAGGGCAGGAACTTTTTTGGGGGGAGTGGAGCGGGGTGCATTTTGGTTTTTATATATTGTGTCCAGCACAGTGCCTGGGACATAGTGAAGCTAATCACTTGTTAAATGATTGCTGAATTTGCTCAAATTGAATGATTAAGACAAGAGACCAGGGTCACCCCCCCCAGCAGCAATCTCACCAGGGATGAATAGAAGGTCTGTTCTTCAAAAGCTCATACTAGGGAGTGAGCTTTTTAACTTTTTGAGGTATCTCAGATTCATAATCTACCTTTCTCTTCCCATTTTTAGCTAACTCTTAGGGTGTGTTTGGGAGCAGCCCGGCACCTCCTTCCTGCAGCTCATTTCATTCCCCCCCTCCTTTGAGCTCCCCTTGTTCCTTCCATCCCATTCTCTCATTGCAGGATATGAGGATTCTGTGACTCTTCTCTGTGACTGGGCAAATGGAGCTTGCAGTGCTGAGGAAAATTGGCTTGGCTTTCTGTTACTGAGCCTGACTGAGGTAAACGGGGACTGTGAATATGAAGCCAGAGGAGGTGGGCATAGCAACAGGTTCAGAGCTCCCATCTGGGACCCAAGAATACTTAAGCCCTAGTAGCTCTATTTCTTTCAATGGCTCAACAAATGTCAAAGGGTGAGGGCTTTCCACTCTTGAGAGTTCCATTTTTTTGGCCGCCTTTTAAAAAGGTGACCATTAATCCTGACCTGTCATCTCTGTAAAGTCATCTTAGACAGATTCTATACTACTGGCACTCAGGCTGAGACCATTTTACTTATTTAAGCTGCTTTGAGAAATGCTCGTAATTACCAAAGAGCAAAGGGAACAGTGAGAGAGCACTAGGCCTGGAGTTAAGAAGGCCTGAGTTCTAATCAGCTTCATAGAATTGTTAGCTGTGTGATCTTGAGCAAGTCTGTCTGGTATAGTTTTGTTTTGTTTTTTTTTTAATCTCTAAAATTAAGGATAATAATAGCACCAACCTCCCAGGGTACTTTTGAGGATCAGATGAGATAATAATTGTAAAGCAATTAGCTCAGTATCTGGCACAGAGTAGACACTTATATGCTCATCCCCTTTTCCTTCCTCATTATGGGCTATCCTTGCCCTCCAAAGTAAATGTGTCATCATTGCAGACACTGCAGTCAGAAGACCTGGATTCATATTCTGGCTTTGCCTCTTATTAACAATTTGACTTTGAGCTAGTCATTTCATTCTTTTCACCTCAGTTTCTTCATCTGTCAAATGTAGAGCTTAGACTCTCTTTAATGTCTCCTTCAGCGCTAAATATATGATCTAATGGCCTAGTGGTTCTTGGAGCTTTGATAGTAAAGGAATAAACTGGCCCAGTCTCACAGTTATTCAATGCTGGTAGAGGTGGAAGCAGCATTGCTTTAAAGATTGTTGGACTGGGGAATAAAGGACCTTAGCTTCTCTGGTCTGTGAACTTGGACAAAACTAATATTAATGGGGCAGCTAGGTGGCACAGTGGATAGAGCACCAGCCCTGAAGTCAGGAGGACCTGAGTTCAAATCTGGTCTCAGACACGTAACAGCTGTGTGACTCTGGGCAAGTCACTTAACCCCAATTGCCTCAACAAAAAAAAAGAAAAAAAAAAGAAAAACTAATATTAATCATAACTTTCAATTTTAGGTTTAGGAAGGAGATAAGGAAACAAACATTTATTAAGTACCTATTATGTTCCAGATAATATGCTAAGTAATTTTTGAATATTATCTTATTTGATTGTCACAAAAATCCTAAGTGATAAATGTTATTTTTCATTTATTTATTTATTTATTTCAATTTATTATTTTTCAATTGAGGAAAGTGAGTAGAAAGAGAGTCTAAATGGCTTACCTAGAGTCACGTAGCTAATAAATATCTGAGGTTGGATTTGAATTCAGGTTTTCTAGCTTCCAGGTCTGCCACTCTATTCAGTACACTCTCACTAGCATTAGATGCTCTTGCTGACCCTCATAGCAAACAAAATAAAATATTATTATTTCCATTTTAACAGATGAGAGAAAAGGCTCCAAGAGTAACTTACCAATGGTCACACAGAGGTGAAGCAAGTATTCAAATCTAGGTCCACTGACTCCAAAGCCAGTGCTCTCTGTCCTCAGTTAGGTCTTTGAAATGATAATACTTTAGAAGTTCTGGACCTTCCCCTAACTCATCCTAACCTGCCAGTGGATAGTAAAAAGATCTAATTGCCCCTGAGAAAAACCATGACCTTTCTCTTCTTCATCTAATGCAATTTATAGGTTCTTACCAGGGGCAGGACACCCACTGCCAACTAGATACTACCCTCTTGATTCTTGACTCTCCTAGAAGTATCCCAGAATTCCATCCACTCTAACTCTTGAAGCAACCATCTTCTTCAAAAGAGACCACCCACTCTCCTATTAATCCCCAACCTCCTCTGGTTTTTGCTCTCTGGGTTGCTACTTTCTCTGCCTAACTACTACCTGACCTTGCCCTCTGCCATGAATTGAATTGTGTTATCCCCCACTTAACATAAGAACTTCTTGAAAGCAGAAACAGCCTCAATTTTCTATTTGTCATCTCTGACCCTAGATTAGCACACAGTAAGTGCTTAATAAATGCTTATCCATTCCACCCAATTCCTAAGCAATGTTCTTTTCACTATCACAATTCTTCAAATATCTTTGAGTGAGTCATCCCTCTTCACTTCACTTCAGTTTCCTGAACCTGTAAAATCAAAGGGTTGAAATAGATGCAAAATTATGCACCTTTCTGTGGCCTTTATCTCTTTGGCAGTCTCATGAAGTCTAAGAAAATCTCAGAATAATGTTTTTTTGATGTAGGTGTCATAGGGTCTGTCTAGCTCATGCTCAGAGTATTTCAGATGGTATCACAAAGTGGAGAAAGATTAAAATAATATATATAGTGTTATAGAGGATATATCGAAATACAGTTATAAAAATATTTTTAAACAGGATAAGATACACAGTATCTTAGTATATAATTTTAGTATATAATACTACATTATAATACAATAACAATATGTTAGAATGTAATGGCAATCTTCTGTGAAAAACAGCTGCTTTGATAGATACAATGGTCCAAGACAATTCCAAAAGACTTGTGATGAAATATACCATCCACCTTGAGAAAGAACTGAGGGACGCTGGGTACATATTGAAGGATATTTTCTTTCATTTTCTTCACTTTTTTGTTTAATTTTTCCTTTTGCAACATGCTAATGTGGAAATGTTTTGCATGATTTTATATGCATAATAGGGATTGTATTTCTTGTCTTCTTAATGGATGGGGAAAGAATGGGAAGGAGAAAAAGAATTTGAAATTGAAGATTTTTTTTATTTTAAAAATTGGTGAAGAACTCTTGGAATAGATTATTTCTAGGGTCTCTTATATTCATGACTATTCACGAATTATTTTTTTTCCAATCAGATCAGAGTGTAGAGTGTTCCCTTGGTGCAAGAAAACAGTCATTACCCTAAATCCCTTAGAGACAGAAGGAGTCCATGCATATCATGAGCCCTCTCTTTTCACTCTTTCTTTCCCGCTTACAGTATATATTACATTATGTTAGAAATGGATTA
Source organism: Myrmecobius fasciatus (assembly GCA_023553655.1). NCBI lineage: Eukaryota > Metazoa > Chordata > Mammalia > Dasyuromorphia > Myrmecobiidae > Myrmecobius > Myrmecobius fasciatus. The sequence goes on along the minus strand of JAJPUD010005066.1, from coordinate 66,755 downwards.
GAAGATGCTTAGGAGTTGCATGATCTTGAGTAAGTCATATTTAGCATTTCTTAGGCTTCCTTTCCTTATCCATAAAATGGATTTAATAATGACTTCCTCACACAGAGAGTTATTAGGAGGAAAGCTCTTTGTAAATAGTAAAGTATAACCTTACTAGGACAAATTCTATTGGGCCTCTGGTTTAGTTGACTATTCTTTTAGTTTCTCCTGAGAAAACAAAATCTCTCTGGTTCAAGTAATAGGGTTACTTAGGATTTCCATGCTGGGCTGGCTAACTGTACTAGCTCACTTGTAATCCTGACTCCAAGATCATCATGGGTAGAATTACTAGTCCCATGGAGATCATCTGTTGCATCTGAACATGAGGACAAACAATACAGGACAAAACCAAACACCCTTAGCCCCATTTCTTAGAGCTAGAGGTAAAAGGGAGAACAGGGAAAGAATTTTCATTCACTTCTCTCATTGGTTCAGTTCCCAAAGTCAATACTGGGTGGAATAGAGAGGAGTCCCCAAAAAGAGCACCACTAAAAACATGGCAGAAAAGAGAACACATGGCTAGTGTCTCATCTGTTTGAGAGATGTAAGACAGCAAATCAAAGGAGGTTGCCCTCACTTATATCATAGGCTCTATAGTGGACTCAATGCTGGGCAGACGGAGCATGTTTAAAGCTTCCTCAGAGAAGCCCAACTGAATACATATTTATTTTTGAAATGGACATGTTTTAGACCCAGTACATCACAAGGCATATAGTCACTGCAGGACCATCTATACTCTGTTTCAACATTTCCTTATATTGATTACTGGGATGCCGGGAACATCTTCTACCTTTTGTTTTAGAGCAGCAGTATTCATGTTTAGATTTCATGCTTATGGTTTCCAAGTTTGACCTGACTGATCTTTGCAAGTGACTTTTCCAGTTTTGATTCAGGGGAGGAAGGTGAACTGTGACTTGATGCCTATTTGTATAAAATCCTTGGAGACAGTGCCTGCTTGAGGTGTATAATTGGTGAGATCTTGGGAGAAGAAGGATTCTGGTGTTCTGGTTTCCAGCTTTGAAAGATAGAACATAAAATTTAAGATTGGTAATTAAAAATTTAATGTTTGATCCATTAACTTTAAAGCAGTGTAAAGCACTTTAAGAAAACTTGCCTCCACCATGCATAAAATTTGGGTTTATAAAAATTGGGATTTGTAAAAAAAAAATACAAGTGGTATGAATAACACATAAGTAGTATGAATAAAGAGTCAGAATTTGGGAGTTCTGGTCCTTTTTTGTCACAACTAGCTATAGTTGTGGGTATGTTATCTGATCTTTTTCTTATGATGGTAATACTATCACTCTCCCCATTCTGGTTCTTATAAAATTTAAAAGGGTTAATATTGGTATTATTGAAATATTGAAAATTGTTGAAAAACAAAACAAGGAATTATGAATATCCACTCAATTGGAGGTGGAAGAGCATGTTGAATATCAAATGATTCTTTATTTTATGTGAATATCTCTTAAATAGAAATTTCTTCTAGGATATTTAAATGCTTCCTTACAGATCATCCATTCATAACTAAGCAAAAAGCCTTGGAGTTAAGGACAAGATCTTATTAGATGTCTCTGCCTAGAAGTGATTCACTGCAAGTAAAAATGATTCTCTCTGATGGGGAAATGATTTGATTTACAAAAATCCAATTTATGTACATCTGTTGTATGTAATGACCAATTTATGCCATCCTCACAATACTTAATGAAAACCAGAATTTTTTTCCTATTACTCCCACACTAATTATTGGTTGTTTTCCTTCCTTCCCCCCTTTCTTTTGTAGGGTCAGCTGTGGTTCAGTGTAGTGAAAGGGGCATTGCTTTTGGAGTCTGAGAACCCCGGGTTAAATTCCAGCTTGACCCTCTACTCATTACATGACTTGAGTCAAGTCCCTTAACCTGATTATGTCTCAGTTTCCTCCTTTGTAAAGAGGAGATAATAATGTTTATTTGACCTGCTCCATGAGGTTGCTATGAGAATCAAATCAAATAATTTGCATAAAACATTTTGTAAACTGTAACAGCACTGTATAAATAGCTATGGTTATTCTTATCAGTGTCTACTTTTACAGAAAAAAATCCCATGTTCAAAAAGCAGAAAGGGAAAGATGTTGCTTCTGCAGTTAGGATCTGTAGCTTAATCACTGTGTCCCAGCCTGGAACCTCAGTAGCTAAATTTCAGGCACCAAATCCATGCATGGCCCAAAGCCATAAATGAGGAAATTTCCTAAATGTGCAGGAATCCCAGCTGTTCTCTGCTCCACTAACTCCCTACTCCCAGATAAAACCTGGTGGTAAGTATGGAATAACGTACTTGGGGGCAACCTTGAGTGTCTAAGGCTTTGTAGCAGCAGGAAAGGAGAGTGGCCAGAATAACCAGGATGAGGAGCAACAGAGCAGAAAGAGATAGAAGGAAGCATGGCGATGGCACCAAGTGGAGAGGAAATAGAAGGAAAGGAGGCTGAGTCAGAGCCATAGTTAGAAAACTTAATGCAAAAGGCAAGCTTTCAAAAGCATTCCCTGATGGGGCAGCTAGGTGGGGCTATAGAGGACCTGAGTTCAAGTCTATCCTTAGATTTTTGACATTTACTGGCTGTGATACTGTGGGCAAGTCATTTAACCTTGACTGTCTCTTCAAAAAACAAATAAACAAAAAACCATATGCCTCTTTAAAGATCTATTTGATTGGGGTAAAGATATAATGAGATCACTCTGCTGTTTGTGTGTGTATATATATGTATGTATATATACATATACATACATGCATATATATATGTATATGCATATACATATATATACTATATATACAGATAGATAGATAGATAGATAGATAGACAGATAGATAGATAGATAGATAGATCGATCGATCGATCGATCGATAGATAGATAGATAGATAGATAGATGAGCATGAGCAAAAAGCACACTGGGGAGATTAGAATGATCCACAATTTGTCATGTCCACCAGAAATCTGAGACAAAGCCCATTGGCCATATAGGGAGAGAGAAAATGAAAGAAGGTGGAATCATTCCTCTTAAAGTCTGAAGGAGTCAGTTTTTCTAAATCCCTGGCCAGTCCCCACTGCCACAGTAGCCAGGATCAAGGTCAAGAGAGCAATCCTTTTGCAAGGGGCTTACTCACTGGAAGTGTCCTGGGTGCAGGTTTAGCCCCACACATGTTCATTCCAAGGCCTTCCTCATTTAACTTTGTCTCAGAATTAATTCTTCCTCCTTCTGAGGCTAGATTTCCATCAATCCAAGATAATTCTCAAGCATCAGGAAAGGAGAGTGGCAAGAAATTTACTGTCCTAAAGTCAGTCACAGACCTCTAAAACAACCTTAGATTTCCTTTGGAGCCAGTGAAATTGGTCAGAATTTCACATTTTAATCAAATGATATGGATGTTTCATATTTAGTAAGCACCATTGGGTCTTGAGCCTATAAGGATGTGTTTTTCAGGCACCTTGAAAAAAGCAGAGTCTCCTGGGATTCTGTCATATTCTTAGGCAAAATTGCCAACCCTTCTGTAATCAAAGCCCCGCTTGACTGTAATAAACTGCAGTAAAAGCAGCACCTTAGTGGGCCTGACTAGGCACAGCTGCTCACAGAATACAGCTACAACCTGATGATTATGTGCAGCCTGGTAATTAAGTCAGGCTCTAATTGGGAAAAGGATGTACTTGCTTTACGCATTCAAGGTTGAATTTGATGCATGTGTCTATACAGTTAATATGGGGCACTTTCAGAGTGGATCTCTGAATCTGACTTCAGGTTACCCCAGAGCAACCCTCAGTGGGTGCTTGGTGGTCTGTGAGGTGATTAATGAGCTCTGAAACTTTTCTAGGGATTTGTTACCCCGTGAATTCCTCTTGGTAGCTGGTCATCATGAGGGTCCAACTGACTTTGAGTAAATAGACCCTGATTCAATCTTTACGAAAATAAAAGTGTAACAGAAGTTCTTACAAGAACTTCTTACTCAGAACTTACAAGAACTTACTCATGAAGTCCCTTCCTCCCATCAGGTTCATAGGTCACAGTTTTAGAACTAGAAGGAACCTTAGACATCCTGTAATCCAACCCCTTGATTTTACAGAAGAAGAAATTAAGATCCAAAGGGTCACTTGCCTAAGATTACAATAGATAATGAAAAGTAGAGTTGAGACTTAAAAAAAAAAAAAACTTTGAAGTTAAGTCCAGCACTTTTTTCTCCTCCTTCAAATTCAATATTAATCAGAAGTGGGATAGAGTAACTGAAATGGCCCATGTAAATTAAGAAAGACATGGTATACAGAATATGAAAAGTGTGAGACCTGCTGTACTCTGCTCTAGTCAGATCACATCTGGTATATTGTAGTCAATTCTGGGAGCCATATTTTAGGAAGGGCATTAACAAGCTAGATGAAATCCAGAGGAGAGTGACTATTTCCAGAGGAGAGTCCTGACCAACATTTGAAGAAAATGGGGATAATTAGCTTGGAGAAGAAAAGATTCAATGAGGGGAAATGGAAAGCAACTCTGGATTCAGATTCCACCTCTGATATTTAATACCTATATAACCTGGGCCAAATTACTTAGCTCCTGAGAGCTCAATTTCTTCAAATGAAAAACAGAGCTTGGCTAAGATGGCACCTTTTGGCTCTGGTTCTGTGCTCCTGTGTAGTGTTTTTAAGTATCTGAAGGGCTAACACAGGAATAAAGATTTTATTTATTTTATCCAAATATATATATATAAAATGGAATCTTCATTGTCTATTCAAATTAAGGGCTGCCTACTCATAGGAGAGTGATTAACTAATAAAACTAAATGTACTCTTTGGGGGCAGCTAGGTGGTGCAATGGACAGAGCACCAGCCCTGAAGTCAAGAGGACCTAAATTCAAATCTGGTCTCAGACACTTAACGCTTCCTAGTTGTGTGACCCTGGTCAAGTCACTTAACTCCAATTGCCTCAGCAAAAACAAACAAACAAAAAAAACCCTAAATGCACTCTTCTCTGGTTCAAGCAGATGGTCCCCAAATTCTCTAAACTATTGTGTAGTCTGGGTTCTCTTTGTTAAATTTTCACTTACTAATTTTCCTGTTTTCCCTGCCCTTTCCTATTCTGTTATCCTACATATGACAGTATGTCATAGTAGAAATAATGTTGGGTTTGGCATAGGAAAACCAGTCTTTGTCTCTCAATAAATTACATGCTGGACTGTGAAGGGAACTAGAAATTCACTAATGTGAAAAAAAGACTCAGAGGCAATGTCATGACATGATAACTACTGCCTTGAAGTCAAGGCGGTATTTTAACTGCTTTAGATTCTAATGTAGAAAAAGTCTTTCCCATACTCCCCTCTTCTCATCATCTTCTCATCTAGCTGTTTGTTTGCATATTCAAATGTTTCCCTTAGTTTCTTGCAGCCTTTCTATAGGCAGCTAGATGATGTGGTGTCTAGTGGGTCTGGGATGGGGAAGACTTATGTCCAAATCTGAGTTCAAGCATTTATTGGCTGTATGACCCTGGACAAGTCCCCATCCTCTATCTGCTTATGTTTCTTCAACTGTAAAATGGGAATAATACTATTGTTTATCTCCCAGAGTTGTGAGGATCAGATGAGATAATATTTGTAAAGTACTTAAATAATACCTGGCACATGTTGTTGTTCCATTGTTTTTCAGTGGTGACCCCATGGGGGGGGTTCTTGGCAAAGATACTGGAATGATTTGCCATTTTCTTCTTCAGCTAAATTTATAGATGAGAAAATTGAGGCAAATAGCATGTTGCCCAGAGTCACCCTGCTAGTATCAGATTTGAACTCAGAAAGATTAGTCTTTCTGACTCTAGGTATTAGATCTCTATCCCCTGTACCATCTAATCTATCCTGCTTAGCATCTATTAGATGCTAAATAAATGCTCGTGCCCTTTTCTTCCCCCTTCTGACTCCCACCTTAAAGGAACAATTTGAAGTAGATCTGAACTCCATAATCAAGCTATGTTAATTGTCCCAACCCATAAATATACCCCAGGAAGTTCAAAGAAAATACCCCTAAAATCATGACACGTGTTGTTTTGGAGCCACATTGGGCTTACTATCCCTGTGGTTCAGTAAATCATTCCATGGGGCTTTTCAAGGACCTCAATATCCTTCTTTGAAGGTGTTGGGCTAGATAATCCCTAAGGTCCCTTTCATCTCTAAAAAAATGAAAGAAAATGAAAAAAACAAAACAAAATAAAACATTTTTCATCTTGAAATCAGCATCTTGATAGAAAGATTTAAAGACTATAATCTGAATGAATAAACCAAGAGTATGTAGCCATTTACATCCCAAGGATGCCATTATAGAAAGAGCACGTATTTTTCCTAGTGGGATATAACATACAATCACCCAGTTGAGTAGCTGGAATTGAAATATAGACTTATAGTGTTTAGGTCCAAGGGTGGAGAAATACATATGGAGGTACGAGTGGGGGGTGGACTAGGGAGAGGAAAGAAGGAATGATGAACTGATAATTCTTCACTGCCATGATGGGAAAAAAAAATCTCTGTCTCTCCATTTCTGTCTCTCTCTGTCTCTGTCTGTCTTCCTATCTCTCTGTGTGTCTCTGTCACTCTGTTTCACTCCCTGTGTCTCTCTCTGTGTCTCTTTCTTTTTGTGTTTCATTCTCATTCTCTTTTCATGTGATTTATAAACATTATTGGTCTTACATGGATCACACTCTTCTTGAAAGCAATTGAGTCTTCATCTTGTGCCCTGTGACATCGTCTTCTGCCCTAGATCATGATATTATGGATTCTATCCAGTCAATGTTATAAAAGTTGGCTTATTACTTTGGTTTAATGAAGTGTTTTTCTTAGTTCTATGGCTGGACCAACTATTTCTTTAAGATATTTTTAATTAACTTCTGCAAATCCCCATTAAAGTACCTTCTGTATTTATCATCCAGTCTCTTCCTTCTCCAATCTATTATTCAAGAGCTAACAGAAAGGGTATTCCTAAAACATATATCTGACCATGTCATCTCTACTAAAATATTTGATGGCTCCTTATTTCTTTGAGGACCAAAATCCAAAATCCTCAACCAAACTTCAAAGTCCTCCATATTCTGGCTTCCACATACCTTCCTCATTTTATGTCAGTCTTTATCCCAATTAAATTGTCCTACCAGCTGTTTCCAGTGTGCAACATCAAATCTCTCACCTCTGTGCTTTTGCATATCAGGTCTCCTATGCACACATTTCCTAAGCTTTTTTCTACTCACAGATTAAGTGCCACCTTCTCTAGAAAGTCCCTGGATTTCCACTTCTCCCTCCTCCAAGTTGTTAGTGCTAGCCCATGAAATTACATTGGCATATCACATAATTTATATTTACTTAATTCTCTCTCTCTCTCTCTCTCTCTCTCTCTCTCTCTCTCTCGTTCTCTCTTTCTCCTGTTTCTCTCTCACACTCCCTCGCCCCTAAACCCTGATAAAAACAGAAAGCTCATTAAAGAACAAAATGATTACATTTTTGATATTGTATCCCCAGAATCTAGCATAGCTGTTTGAAAACAACAAATGTTTGTTGAATTGGATAATCATCATTATTATGATTATTCTGATTCTCCCCTTACTACTAGTACTTCCTCTCTGTGTTATTTCCAATTTATCCTTTATAAAGTTGTTTTTGTGTTGTTTCTCTCCATTTGATTGGGACCTCCTTGCGGGTAAAGATTGTCTTTTGCCTTTTATAATGCTACCATTTAGTCCAGTGTCTAGCACATAGTAATCAATGAATAAATGCTTATTGATTGCATAATAATAATAATTTACATTTTCATATTGCTTTAAAATGTTCAAAGTATTTTCCTCATTTGGTCTCTTAGCCTTTAAAATTAAATAGTGCCAGGAAGCTAGGTGGTGAAGTGTTTAGAGCACCAGCCCTGAAGTCAGGAGGACCTGAGTTCAAATGTGATTTCAGACACTTAACATTTCCTAACTATGTGACCCTGGACAAGTAACTTAACCCCAATTGCCTCAGCATAAATAAAATAAATTTTAAAAAAGAATTAAATAGTGTAAGTATTTTATATATGGAAAGGGAAATCTTAGATCTTGTGATCATATAGCCAGCCAGAATAGAGGCAGGATTCCAATCCTGGTCTCTTAGTCCAAATCTAGCTTGCTTTTCACTATATCAAGTTATCTATCAAAACACTTTGCTTCTCTCTCTGTCCTACATATACATGTCAAAAAACTGGACATTGAAAATACTACCATAACCATCACCATTGAGCATATATAGAATTTTAAAGTTTGCAAGAATTTTAAGGTTTACAAATATTTTATTTTATGTTCACAATAATCCTGGGAAGTAGATATTATTATTCCCATTTTGCAGACAATGAAACTAAGAAGACCAAAAAAAAAAAAAAAATCCAGGGTACTAGATCTTGATTTCCTAGGGTTTTATATTCAGTATCAGTGTGACATCTATAGCTTTTCTACTTAAGATGTGTTTGTCTCCAGGTGTCACACTAGGAACTAGCAGTTTGTAGGCTTAGTACTCTGTGTGCATAACAGTTCAAGTACCAACTGTTATGTTCCCAAGCAGAGGAAGATTTGATTGTCTGCACTTTACCTTCCTGTCTTCAAATTCTATCACAATCTACACATCCACTCCAAAATAATCCATAGCACTTTTCCCAGAAGCTATCTCTCATGTCTACCTTTCTCAATATCAAATCTCCCAAATTTCTAGGTTTAAATAGATATCAGTGCTATAAACCATATATGATTTATTAAGTTTATTAAACAAGTAATAGTTTATTAACAATTTATTAAGTATTTATTGATATTTGTTGACTTATTAATCAATTAAATAATGAATAAATAATACATTAGATACTGGCTGTAAGGAAGATCATAGCTAGGAAGATCATTACTGACTTCCCAATTCTAGAAATGCATTCTCTTCCATTCCGTTCTCTCAAGATACCAATTAAAATCTCTTCTAAAGAATTCTCTTGATATTTCTTTGCAAGATAAATAATCCCTTTTATCATTTCCTTCAATGTAGTAATGTTCCATTAGATTCATATACCACAATTTATTCAGTTATTTCCTCAATTGATGGATATCCCCTTTTAGTTTCCAGTATTTTGATTTTTCCCTCTTCTCATTTCCTCACACACACATACACACATACATGCACCTTAAGGTTCTGAAAGTTTGCTTTAACTATTCCTTCACAATATTAGCCCCCTTCTCAGTGCCTTACATACAGATATACATGCATGCATACATACATACATATACACATGCATTCATAAATACCTTTGACTATTCCCCACTTGGTTCCCTATTGAGTTTGCTATATTTTTATTGCTATATATTTCTACCAAAGTCTTTGTGTGTATGCATGTGTGTTCAACCCCTCTTTGTCCAGCTCAGATCAGAGGAGTTTATCTAAAACCTGCTCTCCTCTATTCCTCCCTCCATATTTATATATTTTTAAACACTGCAATTATGAGAAACAGAGAGCTTCATTACTTCTTTCTTTCTAGACTAGCATATTCATTTTACTATCTCTTTTCTTTCCCTTCTTAAAACCATCATAAAAAGACCAATTTACTCCCATGTTCTTTGTTTCTCTTAACTCCCTCAAAACCCTTTGGGACATGGGGCAGCTAGGTGGTGCAGTGGTTAGAGCACCAGCCCTGAAGTCAGGAGGGCCTGAGTTCAAATCTGGTCTCAGACACTTCCTAGCTGTGTGACCCTGGGCAAGTCACTTAACCCCAATTGCCTCAGCAAAAAGCAAAAAAATAAATAAATAAATAAATAAACCCTTTGGGACAGAACTAGAAACAATTAGTAGAAGTAGATTTTGCCTCCACTGTGTAAAATACTTTTCGATGATTACAGCTATCCTAGAGCAAGATGGGCTAACCCAGAAGGGAGAATGTTTCCCATCACTGAGATTTTCAAACCTAGATGATTGATCTACATGTAGCCACTGGACCCAGATAGCTCTGGAGGGGAAAGTGAGGCAAATGATCTTGCATAGCTCTCCTTCACTTCAATTCAATTCACTTGCATGTCACAGCATCGCCTCCCTGATGTCACCATGGCTCTCTTTGAGAATAAAGGTCAGACGACAACAAAATATTGTAGAGAGCTCCTGTCCCAACAGATGGTCCCTTGAGTTCCTTTCTAACACCAGAATTTTGCATTTCTATTAGTAGTATTAAATGTTCTCTGACTCTATCTCTGTATCTCTCTGTCTCTATCTCTCCATATGTGAATGTATGTATGTATGTATGTAGGATGCATGTATATATATGTATGCATATATCTAATTTCAGATATCTAGAATCATGGTGGGAGAGGTAAAAACAGACAAGGATATAAGATCGCAATCACCAATGAAGGATACAAGTAGATCTCAGGGGGGAGGAAGTAATATATCTACAACCAGATCTTAGATGGCATGATCTAGACTGTCATTGTTTTTTGTCTTTGGTTCTCAGAGGGCCATGACATCAGGAAGTAAAAAGTTCAATTATTGAGAAAAGATTATTTTTAAAAATAACTAAAGAATAAAAGAAAGAGTAAAAAAGGATTGTCAAAGGACAAAAAGGACCTAAAGAAACCAAAGACTGGAATTTAGGAGAAACATAAAGAATTAGGAGAAGGGAAGGAGAAAGAGATGAATTAACATTCAATAGATTTTCTTTTCACTTTTACTCTACTACCTAGCATGACTGTTGTGAGGAACAAATGAAATAGCATATGTAAAGTACTGTATAAATCTCAAAGTGCCATGTTAGTTATGATCTTTGGGACAAGGATGGGAGATTGGTAATCACATATTCCAGATTGGGGAGGGACAAATTATAAAAAATATTTAGGAGTAAGGAGAATAAGGGAAAGAAAGAGAACTAGGCAGCAAGAAAAGGTGTATCTAGAATGAAGACAGCCCTTTTTCAGAATCCCAAGGTTTTTCAGACTATCACTGTTGCATAAATGTGGATACCCTGATGAATTTAAAAGCTAAAAAGAGAAACTCCTAAAAGTCTAACATTTTCAGACCTCCCTAAAGAGTGTCAATAGTTTCAGCAATATTCAATTCTGGAGCAGAACTAATGAGTATATCAGAGAATCCCTCACTCTCTTCTCACTGTCTATATCCCCAAATGTTTGGGCAATTAAAATAGGGTTGAGTTCACTTAGAGGAGAAAAAAATGGAAAAACAATACATGGGCTTGGCCCAGTTACATCAATTAATTCTGTCTTGGGGTTTGGTGGCCACATAAACCAAAGAGCCCAGAATCCCATGATGAAATTATATCATTAAACTCCTTGGCAGTTCAGTTATTCTTTTATGTAAAATATATGCATGGCTTCAGAGAATCCCTATCTACCAGCAGATAGGATGAAAAAATAATAGTAATGATATGATTCCATGCTATTGGGCCAATATTTCTACGACATTATTGGTAAGAATGTGGTTAATTTGGAATTTGGAAGGTAAATAGACCAAGTTTCCAATTCCAACTTTCTATTATGGAAAGTTCTAACATCGCTGCTTGGTCATGAAAATTCAGAAATACTGAAACCCCAAACCCCCAATCACAGCTCACAGCACAGCAACATTCCAAGCACATCTTGCTCCCCGATGAGGAGAGTGGTTGATACAGTGGAATCTTTACAGTCCGGCCATCAAAGGCTACAGTATCAGGCACAGTATTTGGGACATCTTGTTACTGCAGCAGTCACAAGGTGGGGTGGGGTCAGAGGATGCAAATAACTAAATAGTTCTCCCCTTGCTGGTTCAAAACGCCATTCTTGGAATTCCAGACTGTGGGCTGTGCTCCCCTGGGGTCCCCCCTCCTTTGCTCGGTAGCATTTTTATAAGGGTGTCTCCCTTGCCCTCTCTCCCATTCTAACATTACAACTTGCACTCTGTTTAGCATCTGGCCAATACTCAACACCGTCCACCTGCTACAAGATGTTGCCTACCCCTTGGCATGAAAGAACTTTCCCCACACTAGAGTGGAACAGGGAGGGAAGACGCCCTGACAGCTATGTATAGAAAATCCATCTGGGATCTCTCCTGACAAGTCACTCTAGATTTTTTTTTTGTGTGTGGGCTTTATTATGTCACTGGAACCCTGTCTGGAATGCAAGAGATTGTGTTACTCAGCCTTCACCACACTGTAAGCAATATCTGTCTGTACATCCAGAGCCGCTGGATGGGGAATGGAGGAAAGAAAGCTGAGAACTTTCCTCCCCAAGCTCAAGAGAAAATCTAGACTTTTTAGCGTCCCCTATTCTTCGCTATCCACAGCTCTGTTGGCAAAGGGACAAGTCTTCCCATGGACTTCCTGAGGGTTAATCTCCCTTGGATCTGGAGGTGAAGTGGAGCAGGGGAGTTATGAAGAACTTTCAAGTAAGAGCAGAAATCTTGCAGAAAGCTCCCAATCCACCATAGGGTGGAATAGAGTTTAGGTACAGTGGAAAAAAAATCAGAGTTAAGTTGGGTTCCAATCTTAGTTCAGCCATGATGTGACCTTAGACAAGACATTTAAAGTTTAAAATCTCTAGCCCTCGTTTCCTCATCTGTCAAATCAAAGTGGGTGGACAAACTGTCTTCAAAAGTCTTTTCCAGATCTATAATCCTTTGTGTTAGGTTCCTAATGGCATTGAAGAGGTAGCAATATATGAGTCACAAATAATTAGAAAAACTCCTGTTTATATTGCACTAAAGTTTATAGAACACTTTGTTATCATTACCCTCATTTTGAGGATAAGAAATCTGTGGCTCAGAGAAACAAATTACCTGATTCAGTGACAGATGTCAGAACAGATGCCACAAATGTCAGAACCCAGGGCTCTTGACTCCAGATCCATTCAACCCCCTTTCCACTGCACGATGCTGCCTACATATATCATTTTGTCTGTCCCAATGAACAAAGATTAATTGCCTGAAAAGTTTTGAGATCAGTCCCACAGATACATGTTTCTCAAATGTTGAAAAGAATGTCAAGATTAGGAAAGGCTCATATTGGACTCCTTTCTTAAGGTGGGCTTGATGATCTTTAGGATTTTAGGAATTAAGAGTGGAATGGCTTATTTGCTCCTTAAAACGGTGTGTCAGTAGGAATGAATTCAGATCTGATCTTAGACACTTCCTAGCTGTGTGATCCTGGGCAAGTCACTTAACCCTGATTGCCAAAAATAGAAAAGAAAAAGAAAAGGATTGGTGTATTTTTTTTAAGTGTGAGGAAGGAAAGTGAGAGGAAGAAGAGGAATCTCACCCCAGAATGCCAAACTATTTGAGTCTCCTCAGGTTGGGAGAGGGGGGTAAGAAGAAAGAAAAAGTAGGGTGGGGGAAAAATGGTAAAATGGTAACCTCTGTGGAGGATGATCTGGATTTTCCCTAAGTAAAAGAATAAAACTTTAGAGGACACTGATAGCACTCACAGCCCTTCAGTAGCATAGAAACAAGAGATCGTAGCACCTAGTTAGCAAAAATACTAAGTTAAAATAGGATGCTAATAGATGGTCTGCTTTCTTTTTCTTGTGGCTATACCCCAGGTGTTCCCTAGACCATGTCCTCCTCCCATCACAAAGTCCTCCTCCTCCCCACAGCCTGCGCCAACAGTACAGTTTAAGACCCATTTTGAACAGCTTTCCCCAAGTGCATTGTGCATTCTCTTGATCTAGGTCTCAAAATAGCTCATTCTGGCTCTGGATAGAATTAATCTGACCCTGCTAGGAAGTCTCTAATCCTATTTAGTCATCTATCAACTGAAAATGCTCCTTTCAAAATTACCAAGGATCTCTCAATTGCCTATTCTAGCCATCTTTTCTCATTCTTTTCCTTTTCTTGACCTCTCCACAGCATTTGATGTTGTAGTAACTATCTTCTATTGGAAACTTTCTCCTCTCTGGGTTTTTATTGCAAAGCTCTGTCTTAGTTTTCCTTCTCTCTCTCTGACTTCTTCTCAATCTTCTTGGCTGGATCCTCCTCCACATACTGTCCTTTCTGGGGCTGTTTCCTGAGACTCAGTCCATAGCCTTCTGTTCTTTTTGTTCAACATGCTTTCTCTTTAAAAAATGTTTTTTTTCATTTTCAATTTCAAACTTTCTCCCTCCCTCCACTCCTTCCCTCATCCATTGGGAAGGCAAGAAATACACTTGTCATTATGAATATGAAGTCATTATACACATCTAGCTTTAAAATGGATATGACACAGCACCCAAACTCCTGGGATTGTTGTAAGGATCAAATGACGTACTCTATTTAAAGTTATTCTATTTAAAGTAATTGGAACTTGTTAAAGTCTATAAATCTGAGTGATCAGGATTACAACAGAGATTTGGATGTGGCAAGGATGCCAGGTGAATTTTTTGCTAGCCCAGAGTCCTGAAGGTTAGTTCTTGCTGCTCAGAGCATCAACACCCTGACTGCAAAATTCATCTCCTAAATACCTGTGGCTCCCATTCCTGATGAAAGCTAGAAGTTCTAGTCCCTTAAGCTAGAATGCAAAAACACAAACAAAAAAGGCCAAGGACCAAGGTCTATTTCTTTTATCTTTGAGGGGAAGCAGGACCTAAGATGCTTCTCTTATTGTATGACTTCTCACTGAATACTGTGGGAGAATTACTGAGCTTTCCTTCAGATGGAAATGGAGCAAAAAGGAAATAGTTGAAGTTGATGAGCCTTTTTGAAGATGTCAACAGTACCAAAGTACCCAAGTGAAAAAAAGTTCTTCAACCACATGGTAAGACAAGTGAAAACTAGTTACAGAAGATCAACATATTCTCCATAGTCTCTCTGAAGCACTGTCTGCTTCTGTCATCATCCCAAAAGTTGTTCCCCTCTCCTCCATCAGTTCAGCTGAACAAGGTGATGGGATCTGTGCATGCACGAGACCCCCACTATATTATTATTATTACATTATCAGCTCCTATAAACTTGATTATCATATCTATGCAGATGACACCCATATCTACATATCTAGCTCTAGCTTCTCCCCTGAATTTCAGTCTTGCATCATCAACCACTTATTAGAAATTTAAAATTGAATGTCCCATTGACACATCAAACTCAACTGGCCCCAAATAGAACTCATTATCTACCTATTCCATCCTAAACTTATCCCTTTCCTTAACTTCCCTATTTCTTTTGAAGGAACTGCCATTTCCCTAGTCTTTCTGATCTGCAAACTTAGAATCATTCTAGGTTTTTCCATTTCCCTCACCCTGCATATAAAATCAATTGCCTAATGTTATTAATTCTGTATTCACAAATTTCTCATTACCATCCACTTCTTTTTAGTGATGTAGTCACCACTATAGTTCAGACTCCATTCTCCTCTCACTTGGATAATTACAAAAGTCTCCTTATTGGTCTCCCAGCCTCAAAACTCTCCCTTTTCTAATTAATCTTCCATGCAGCTACCATAGCATCATTCCTAAAGCACAGTTCTGACCACTTCACACCCTGTTCACATGGCATCCTGTAATCACTAGGGTTGAATATCATTCCTCAGTTTGACATTTAAGTATTTTTTCAACTCAATTCCAATCTACCTTTCCTAATTTTGACATTATTAGTCTTAATAAACACTTTATTCTGAGCAAACTGTCTTTCTTGCAAGTTTCTTATACATAAGATTCCACGGTCCATCCCCTTACTTTTTCATAGGCTTTCTCCCAGTCCTAGAATCTGCTGCCTTCTTCTCTCATCTTCAGAACTTATCTGAATGAAGCTTATCTCTTAGATGAGGACTTCTGTTCTTCCTAGATTCCAGAGGCTCTCCTCCCTTTGTTTTATTTTTATATAGTTTGCATGTACTTATTTTATTTTTTATTAATACTTTTTATTTGCAAAATATATGTATGGGTAATTCCTAAACATTAACCCTTACAAAGCTTTCTGTTACAAATTTTCCCCCCTACTCCCCACCCCTCCCCTAGATGGCAGGATATCTACTACATGATAATTATGTTAGAATACTTAAGAAATCGAATATATGTATAGTTATTTCCACACATCATTTTTTTGTGCAGGAGAAATCGTATCTACAAGAAAGAATAATCCGATAAAGGAAATACAATGCAAGCAAACCTCAATAGAGAACATGAAAATGTTATGTTGTGGTCCACATTTCACATCCCTCTCTGGGTGTATATGGCTTTCTTCACTGAACAATTGGTATTGCTTTGAAGCATTTCATTGTTGAAGAGAGTCATGTCCCTTAGAACTGATCCTCATATAGTATTGTTGTTGCTGTGTATAATGATCTCCTGGTTCTGCTCATTTCACTCAGCATCAGTTCATGCAAGTCTCTCCAGGCCTCTCGGAAATCGTCCTGCTGGTCTTTTCTTACAGAGCAATAATATTCCATAACATTCATATACCATAATTTATTCAGCCACTCTCCAATTGATGGGCATCCATTCAGTTTCCACTTTCTAGCCACTACAAAAAGGGCTGCCACAAACATTCTTGCACATGTAGGACCCTTTCCTTCTTTTATGATTTCTTTGGGATATAAGCCCAATAGAAACACTGCTGGGTCAAAGGGTATGCATAGTTTGATAACTTTTTGAGCATAGCTCCAAATTGCTCTCCAGAATGGTTGGATCCATTCACAGCTCCACCAACAAAGTTTGCATGTCCTTATATATGTACATGTTTATTACCTCTTATAAAATATGAGCTTCCTGAGGTCTGGAATGATTTCATATTTTCTATTGTATCTTTAAAGCTTAAAACAATGCTTAATAACAAATACCTGATAGATTTAAGTTCTTTTTTTATTGCATTTCAAAATTACAAACATATTAATTAACAAATACATGAACTAATACACATACAAAGTAAAGGGCAATATCTTACTTGAAATGATTCTGTTTTTAAACTTTCATACTGAAATTCCTTCCATCCTAATAGAACGAGTGAAACATATAAAGAAATGATAAATTATGTTTGAGCCAAAGAGGTGTGGAGAGTCATAACTATGAAATATGACCCAACAGAGGGAAAGTTTACTGAAGGAGGCTGTGATAGGATGCCCCAAACTGGTTGCCAAAGGCATTATTTCATGATCAAAGTCACTTAGCTTGCCTCAGGACAGAATTTGGCATGATGCTGCTTTCTGGAAGGATGCCTTTGTCTTTTTTTAAACTTCCTTTTCTTTTCAATACCTATTGTATTTTTTTTTAAATAAAAGTCTTTTTGTAAAAAGAGTCTTTCTGAATAGAGTGTTAAAGTGGAATTCTTTTTTAGAATTTTTGAATTTAGAATTCTTGTGAACACGAAATTTTAAAGTTGATATGAGATATTTTTTTGATTCAGTTGCTTTTCAGCTGTGTCTTACTCTTCATGACCCCATTTGGGATTTTCTTGACAAAGATACTAAAGTAGTTTACCCTTTCCTTCTTCAGCCATTTTCAAAATGAGGGAACTGAGGCAAACAGAGGCAAGTAACTTGCTCAGGATCTGATAAGGGTCTGATACCAGATTTGAACTTATGAAAAGGAATCTTCCTGACCAAGTCCATCTTTTTGATCCATTGTACCATTTCACTGCCCAAGAGCAATTTGGCTTAGGCTTAAAGAAGGAATTTCTCTTGCTGAGAATTATTTGGATACTAGAATTGATCAATAATATTCATCTTTGAAGACTTTTTCAAAGTAATGAGGATTCTTATTTCTCCTGAGTAATGGTATACTCTAGCTGCAGGCAGAAAATAAATGAAGAAAAGTCCCCTTCGAGTTTTACCAAACACTTTAATGATAGCTAACATTAAAACAATACTTGATGGTAAGGCATGTATCACCTTATTAGATCTTCACAAGAATCCTGTGAGATGAGAGTTATAGGCATTCCCATTTTACAGAGGAGAAAACTGAGGTGGAGCATAATCAGGTGACTTGTCCAGAGCCCCATAGCTGTTATTCAAGGCAAAATTTTATCTCAGATCTTTCTGACTCCATTTTGCCACTTAGCCACCTACACTCCCTTTATGCTTTCTATCTCATTTGATTCTCAAAACAAACCTGTAAGGTAAATACCATAGATATTGATATCCCCATAATACAGATTTAAAACAGAATAGGTTCAGGATGATTGAATGATCTGCCTAAGGTCATACAGCTAGTAATGATATTAAAATGTTATACTTCCTAATTCTCAAGGAAACACCACATAATATACTGAGATTTCAGCAAAGCATCTGACAAAGTCTTTCATGTTATGCTTGTGAAAAAAGAAATGTTATGTGCAGAGGTATGCCAGTAAATGATTAATAACTAGTTTTCTAAAATGCTCAGTGAATGTACTTTTAAATTTAAGCTCCATTATTAACATTTTCTCCAAAAAACGTTCTGATCTGTAGCACTTTTGGGTTTCTGAGGTATAAGTATTCACAATGAAAATTTAATAATTGGCTTTTACTAATCTGCTAGAGCTGACTCCAGAACATTGCTGCATATAGCCTAATATAGTTAGAAAGCTTTGGTACTACGTGAGTGACTATGTAGTCCTAAAGTTGTCAATAATGGAATAATAGCAGCTCAGAAAAAGTTCTCCATTGGAATACTCCAGGGATCTTTTCTTTATCTTGTAGTAAAAAATATCTTGATTAATTAATCATATGTCGTACATGATCTGTTCATTAAAACTTCAGGTGACCCAAAATTGAGAATAAAAGTTAAGATATTGAATGGCAGAGTAAGAGTTCAGAAAATATCTCAACAGATAAAGGGATGGGCTGAAATGTATAAGACCAAATTAAATAAGTATAAATGTAAATTTCTATATTGGTTCAAAAATCAAATTCACAATACAGGATTTGGGAGTCATGTTTAGACAACCATTTCTTTGAATAAAAGATCTAGAAAAGTTAGTACAAAAGGATCAGCAAAATGGTATAGTTATTTTCTTTAAACTTCCCCAACCTAGATGCCTGAAAAATTTTAAAATAATGAAATTTTACCATATAATAGAACAATTAAAGCTAAATTCACAAGCTAAAATGATAGAAACTCCTTGAGAAACTTGTTTTTAATCTCATGAAGTAATATTGAAGAAATGAAATATTCTAGCTTCTAGTTGGTATCCTCATCCTAATTCAATGGCAGGGCACAGACAACAGAAGAAACTTCATAGATTTGTGCTCCAGATTCCAAGTGTTGGGGGTCCCGTCTAATCCCCCATCATAGTAGTTGATTCCGCCCAAACTCCCTCTTAACTCACAAGAAGCAACTTAAGGAGATAGTGCAGGCAGGAAGGCAGAAAATGTAGCAATGCAGAGGTGAAAGGGTGGCTGTGCCTAGGGAAAGGGTACTAGGAAGCCAGCTTGTGCCAATCCTTTTTTTTTGTGACTTTGCTTTGATTAGAAAACTAGCCAGTCCAAACACATCCCTCAGTAGCAAAAGGCTGAGAATGCCAGCCTTGATAATCTTTCCAACAATGAAGGGAAAGATAGAAAAGGATAAAGAGATGAATCAGAGGCAAACTACTGACAATACAATGGAAAAACTAAAAAACTAAAACAAGAATGAAAGGGCTGCATGTAAACTTTACTCTTAAACAGAAAAACAAAAAAAAGACTCATAAAAATAGATGGGAAATAAGAAAAAAAATTCAAAGAGAAACCAACACACAATACAAGTGTTATACTATGATATTCAATAGATTTTCTTTTCATTTTTACATAAATTCATATTTTCTTGGAAGGATAACCCAGTGAAAGTTACATAAATGAGCAGAGGGAAACTGGTGATGCACCTCCTCACACACACAAACGCACTCAGAGACACTTAGGTAAGAGATGATTAAAGAAGGAATATTATCTTTAGTCATTCAAGACTGGGAGATGAGGGTAAAAGTAATGAAAATGAGGGATAAGGAGGAAAGTAGAAATTTAGTCTCATCTTAAAAGGGAAAAGAAAAGAGCTTCACTACAGAAATTTTCCATGGCATTATGAAGAGAAAGATTTATGCCTATGTAAGATACAGGAGCTTCATAATGGATTTTGACTGGAGAAAAATTATATATTTTTCTTCTCTATATTCTTCTCTGAGAAAGGGTTCTCTGAAAAGGGTTATACCTCCAAAATTGCATCCTAGAAAGGAGCAGGGATATGGAAGTCTCCAGGGGCAACTAGTACTGAGGTTAGAACTAGAGTTAGTATAATTTCATTTGGGGAGTGAGCAATAATCATGGAGAAGGCACAGAATAGGAGTGGACATCATAATGTGGACACAGAGTAATTCCCTTGACATAGAACAAATTTTATTTATCATTACTTCATTTATAAATTGATATTCCTAAGGATTAGGTACAGCAGACTTTTTTTTTCCAAGAAGGATGGGTAAGACCTATGAATTCAATGATATAGAAATGGGATAAAGGATTAAGGTCAAATTCAATTTCCTCCTAAGGGATATGAGAGAATAAGGAAGTTTAAGAAAGAAACAGATCCTGACCTCATTGCGCTTATTTATTGGCTGTGATAGTCAAAAGAAATCAAAGGGAAAAATGGAATAGTGTATTTAAAAAAGCAATAGAGATTAAGTTCTAATCCAAAAGGAACAGGGATATGGAAGTCTCCAGAAGTGACAAGTACTCAGGTTAGAACTAAAGTTAGTATAATATCTTTTGGGGAATGAGCAATGATCATGAAGAAGGCAGAGGGGAGGATTGGACATCATGATGTGGACATAATTCTCATGATATAGAACAATTTTCATTCATCATTACTTAAATTTTTATATTCTCCTATTCCAATCACCTAAGGTTATCTCAACAAAAGATGTCCAGGTGGTTGAAATGCCCATCCTTATTAATCATGCCCCTATGTCAGACCTAAGATGTGTTTCATAAACTCTTCATCTCTTCTCTTACTCTGTCCAAATTATATGTGATATATTCATACTACAATGCAATCAGCATATTCTATAATATCCTTTGTTTTTCTTTTGTGCGACAATTAGGGTTAAGTGGCTGGCCTAGGGTCATCAACATACTCTATAACATAGGAACAGGCAACCAGGTCAGCAAAACTAAGTACAGAAGAACCAAATTAAAATGTAATTGGGAAATGTTTAATAAAATAAAAATACAAAACAGATAATGTTATTTTGATTTTAAGATATATAATAGTTTAAGCTATTAAAATTATTTTAAAAAACTTTGAACTGCATCAAGACTTTTGAGACACCCTATATTAACCTGCCCAGAGATCTATTCTAATTATGAATTCTATTCCATAAAGTGTCAATGTTACCTGAAAATTGATTTTTCTATCAGGGCCTCTTTTTTCACTTTGTTTTCTTTTTTCTTTTTAATTCATTTGATGTTCATTTGTATATAGATATTTGAGAGCATGAGTATTCTTGATATATATATATGTATATATATATATATATATATATATATATATATATATATGGAAGTTGAAATAAGAATTGGATATCCCAGTGAAAACATCTGCAGGCACAATGAGATAACTCAGTTAGGAAGTCTCTACCAAATATAACAATATGGTGTTCATTTAAATAGAGGTAACAGTTGAAGGTCAAAAAAGGGGGACGAGTTTTCTGACTGGGGTTGAGCTAGGGACCTTTTCTTCTGTTGCTCCATGAGAGTGGATTCTACTTGGCTAAATTCTTGGCCTCCATTCTAGTCTGATCTCCCAGATCTTCTGGGACCTAGAAATGAGCCAATTAGCAGAGAAGATTGGTTATGCAGCCTTTAAGTTCTCTCTCCCTCTTCCTTTGTCTTCTCCATCTTCCTTTTCTTCTGTCTCTCTTCACCTCTCTCCCTCTTTTTCTTTCTATCTCTCTCCCTTCTTTCTTCATTTTTTCTTCCCTCTCCTCTCCTCCCCTCCTCCTTCTTTTTCTTTTTTCCCTTTCCCTCTCCATCTCCTTTTTTTTTTGCCTTCTCCTCTCCTAGGAGTTGAGAAACCCAGAAATTTTGTGTTCTTGAGTCCAGGAATTTGGTTTGGATAATCTATTGCAATCTTTCTACCAGGATACATGTATGCCTCATATGTTTAGGATTCTATTTTCAGTATATTGGGACAATTCTGGTATGTTAATATGATTATTGCTAAACTAAGAATTCTCCTATAATTCATGTACTGGTGATCCCCATGAAATACTTCCCTTTAAATAGTGCTTAATTTTGGGCTGTCAATAATTTTAAAATATTTTGATAACATTCAATATAATTATTTATTTTCTTTGTGACTCTATAAAAATCTTTGACTTTTTATATATTTAAAACATCTTTATCCAAAAAGGGATCCAAGAGCTTTACCAAAAAGCCCAAGGAGGTTCATGGTACACAAAAAGGTTAAGAACTCCTGTTCTAGATCAAAGTTGTATGACTATTTTCTGGGGCTCTACTTTAAATATACCACCAAAGCCTATATTCCTAAGGGAATAGACTTGAGGGTACAGCAGACTCTATAGCTGATAGAATCTAATAAGATAAAGGACCAAGAATTAATTTTTGGGATTGCCCATAAAAGGGTAGATTATGAGAAATCAACCAAGTAGACTGAAAAACATTCAGAAAATTAAAAAAAAGTTAATGTTGTGTCATGGGGACCATAGTAGAAATTTTTTTTTTATTAAAATGAAGTCTGTAAAGACACCAAAAGCTATGAGGATGATATCACTGGATTTGACAGTTCTGGGATTGTTCCCAGTCCAGCTCTCTTTGGGAGTGAGAATCAGATTCTTAGAGTTGAGTCTGTGAGTCAGGCTTGCCACACCAAATGTAGCTGGGGGAAAGGCAGCCATCCTCCCAATGATTAGCTCATAAACAAACAGGAGATAGCAAAGGAGTCTAAGGCTCTGGAACTATTCAGTACGATCCAAAATACATGAATTTCCAGGCAGGTGGCCTTCTCTTTTCCATTGGGAAAAAGAAGTTGGAAAAAAATGAATTGATTTTTAAACTGATTTTTGATGTGCCAAAACCCAGGAGCAACCAAGCTCTGGAACAGTATTTTGGAAACATGTACATTAACTGGAAGGGGTCTGACTAATATCAAGGGATGATACAGTGGTAAGCAGGCACTCCCTGGGTAAGGCAGGAATGTTCCACTATCATTCTGTGCCCTATGGACATGAAACTGATGAGTGAGCTCTGACATCAGTGTGCCAACTCAAAAAGAAGCCTTATGTATTATTGCTTGTCTATCTCACTAGGACTTAATCAGAAGGGTTCCTATTATAATTACAATATAATATGACAAGCATTTATTAGATGCCTTCTTCATGCAAAGTCCTGTGCTTGATGCTTAGGAGGCCAAGATTACATAAAACTCCATAGTGGACTTGTAACAGTGGTAGACTACTTACAAAGAGATAGGAGTTTGAATGATGTCTTCTAATGCCATAACAATGGACAAAGTAATTTCACTGCAATTAAGCTCAGTTTCCTCATCTATAAAATGGACATGATGCAGCTATCTTTAGGACATACCTCACAGGTTCTTGTGTGGATCAGAAATTCTTACAATCCCTTACTTCCTTCAATATTTAGCTCAAATGCCATCTTCTGCAGGAGATTTGTTCCCTCAACTTCTAGAATCTTCCCCTTTATGGTGACCTTATATTTTACATATTGTCTCCCTCCCCCATTAGACAATAAGCTCTGTGAGGGCAAGGGCACTTTTTATATTGCCAGTTCTTAGCACTTAATGAATGGCTCCTGTTTGGTTAAATGAGGCAACACAGTACTCTATAATTCTTATTATTATAAGGCATGATTTCTTCTTTCAGAGAGCTAATAGGAGAGAAAGAAGATGTCAACAGAGACAGCAATGATAACCAAAGACTCCTGAATGTGGGCCTGCATTCAAATCCTGCCTTGGTCACTTACTATCTGTAAATGGGCCAGCCAATTATCCTTGCGAGGAATCATTTCAGTCATGCCTTACTCTTTGTGATCTCATTTGAGGTTTTCTTGGCAGAAATATTGGAGTGGTTTGCTATTTCCTTTTCCAGCTCATTTTACAATTGAGGAAACTTAAGCAAACAAGACTAAGTAACTTGTCCAGGGCCACACAGTTATTAAGTGTCTGAGGCTAAATTTGAATTTAGGAAAATGGGTTTTCCTAATTCCAGATTCTAGTGCCTTATTCATTATGGAGCACTCAATGAAAAGTATCAGAGAGGAACAAAACAAAGTGCCATATGATAGTAAAGGGGAAGATCAATACCAACAAGAGTGATGGGTGGGAGAATCCAGCTAAGCTTCCTGCTTTCAATAACAAGAATGATAGAAGAACCTAATTAAGGCTGCAGAAGGAAAAGGGAGCAGAAGATTCATCTGAGGCTGTTCTCAGGATTAAGCATTGGGACATCAAGGGAGAATCAGGAAACATTTAGATAAATTCGGCTGGACTTTCAGTGATGATGTACTTTGGTGAGATGTGCCCAACCAATGAGAGTAAAACAAAAGGTCACTAACACACCTTCTAAAAGTCCATCCTTATACAAAGCTAAATGGATGAAGAATGGAGGACGTCCAAAGTATAGGATATGGTTGGATGACCAGTCTATTGAGTTTGACTATCAGTAATATATCTTAGACAGACTCTGCAGAGGAATAAAGAACTAGACCAAGAATTTAACAGGAAGAAAAGAGTGGCTTCAATTGTGTTTCAAAAATTATGGAGCATGTTGAACAATATTGAGCTACTCTCTGATATAAAACCCCATCTTTTAAATACTGGTATTCTTCTGATGATGTTGTCTGTCTGTTGAAGTCCTTCTAACTCATGACTTACTCCTTCACTTCATCTCAGCCATATATAGGGATGGTCACACACTAGATTTCAACATTACCTGCCAGACTTCCACTTCTTTAATTAAAACTTGACATTCTTCTATTTAACCCTAACTTCTTTTCATTCTATCTTTTCCTATATCTTACCCTTCCTAAATTCATTATTTTCATTGATTGAGACCTCTAATCCCTCTCCAATTCCTCCTTTATTACTTTCTTAGGCTGTTATGCCTTCTTTGATTTCCTTCCCTCATTAGGCTTGACCTTATTCAACTCTACACTGTCATCTGCTTTTGAATTTCTTCCTCCTTTGTCCTATTGTTACTCATCTTTCAAAGAATGGCTTCTTTTACCTAGGTAAAAAAATCATCATCTAAATAAATAAATAAATCTAGGAAGGGAATCGGGCTTTCTGAACCAAAACAGAAATGACTGCTGTTTACATTCACTCTAATGCCTGCTAGGGCTTGGCTGGGGACCTATTGCTACCTACCCTTAATCACAGAATGGGTGTTGCTTCAGTTAAACTGAGGCCAGTTGAAGCCCTTAGCTTAAAAAGATCAAGGTCTCCCATTGCATTCAGGGTCATCTACAGTCATCTCTATCTGGCCAGATGGCTTTGGAGAGAAAAGTGAGGCAAATGGCCTTGCTTCAGCCTTCTTTCACTTCAATCTGATTCATTTGCATGTCAAGGCATCCCCTCCCTGAGGTCAAGGTTCCCTTTGAGAATGAAGGACAAAAATAGCAACAATAATTCATCCCTCAGTTCTGGGTTATTCCCTGAGTGTGACTCTTCTGTTCCTATGGGTGTGCCCCTAAACAGAGCTGGAGGAAGTCTCACCAATTATGTTGATTGGATACATCATAAAGGCGTGTTATTCAAATTTAACTGGATTCCCACTGTAGCAAGTCAATCCTTTTCTTCTTTCTTTCCTAAATTCTTATCTTACTCGTAACAAAAGCTTTTCCAAACCTTTTTTTTTCTCTTTTCAAAGCCTTCTATATTTTCCCACATTTTCCCCAATTACTCTCTTCTAAATGTGAGGACCTCAACTCTTACTTTACTGAGAAAATTTTATATCATTAGATATGAGTTTCACCTTCTCCCATTCTCTTAATCTCAAAACCTTTTAAAAATAATCTCCCAACTGCTTTTCCCATAATCTAAAAAAATCCATTGGTCCTTTTCCAAGACTAAGACTTGATCCTCTTGTCTTTTTCATCAGATTGCATCCTCAATTACCTTTTCTTTCTTATGAATCTTCAACCTTTCCCTATCTGCCTTTCCCGCTGCTTTCAAACAAGTCTAAATATCTGACATCCCGTAATTAAAAAACCTTCACCAGATGCTACCATCTTCTCAAAGGACCATCCTATATTTCTCCTCCCTTTCTCAGTTTATATTCCTTGAAATACTCCCTGCCTTATTTTATTCCTCAATGCTTTGCAGATTAACTTCCAACTTCATCACTCAAATGAAATTTCTACAAAGTTGCCAATGATGTCTCATTGGTCAAATCTGATCATCTTTTCTCCATCTTTACACTTCTCAAACTTTCTCCTGCATTTGGCACACTGTCCTTCTGGATACTCTCATCTTGCCCAGCCTTTATGGCTCTACACTCTCCTGGTTCTTCTGCTATTCATATAACAACTCCTCATTCTCTTTTGCTGGAATATTATCTATATACCCCCTAACTATTTGATGTTCCCCAAGCTTCTCTATTAAGCCTTCTGCTCTTCTTCTACATTCTCTCTTTTGATAACTTCATCAGTTCCTATAGGTTTAATTTTCATATTAACTTTTATATTAACCCATTAACTTCTAGATCTATATATCTAGCCTATCTTCCCTAAGTTTCAGTTCTGTATCATCAATTGCTAATTAGACATTTCAAACTGGACGTCCTGGAAACATCTCAAACTTAACATGTACAAAACATAACTCATCTTCCCCCATAACCTCACCCCCTTTCCACATTTCCCTATTTCTATGAATAGTACCACTATTTTCCTAGTATGAAGTATCATAATTTTGGCATAATCTTTGACTCTTCATTCTCCATTACCCAATTCATTTTTGCCAAATACTGCTATCTCTACATGCAACATATCTCTCAGGGGCTATCATTTCTCTCCACTCACATTCACTCCACTCCAACACCTTAATTCAAGCTCTTATCACCTCTCACTAATACTATTAGTATGACCTCTTAATTGATCTCCCAACTTTAAGTGAAAAAGTCTCACTTCAGTCTATTTCTACACCACTGGCAAAATGACTTTTTTGGGGTATAAATCTGGCCATGTCACTCCTATTCAAACTCCACTGGCTTCCTCTCCAATCAGAGGGGAGGAAGAGACATGGGAGCTGTGGAGACCAATGACATGAATTCAGGGTTGGTGTGATCTTTTAGGATTGAGTCAGAGTGTGAGTTCTGAGGAGTTAAAGGGATTAAAAGGCAATTAGATTACAGCTCTCTAAGAGGAAAAGAAAATTTGTAGTCTTATGTGCATGAGTGCAGGGAATATTTTACTACTTGATTCACTTTTTTGTTATTTACATTGTTTAATATCCTAATCAAATGATTTTGTTGTTTATCTGGTATATCTAGCAAGAGAGTGACATATTGAGCAGGGGGTCTTAGGTCACAGTTTGAATAGTTATTACATCAAAACCACACTAGGAGATTAGTTAAGGGGAGGCTATACATGTA
The DNA here is from genome assembly GCA_023553655.1 of Myrmecobius fasciatus. NCBI lineage: Eukaryota > Metazoa > Chordata > Mammalia > Dasyuromorphia > Myrmecobiidae > Myrmecobius > Myrmecobius fasciatus. The sequence goes on along the minus strand of JAJPUD010005066.1, from coordinate 39,211 downwards.
AATAATTTTTTTTTATATGTGCCAATCCATGAGTTATTTATAAGTTCTCTCTTCCTTACCCAATATAATCCACCCAAATACACTAAAGTAGTAAAACAAATCAAACAATGAAACAAGCATCCTTTTCTACTGGCCTCAAATAAATTATTCCTTGTCACAGACTATTTTTATAGTCCTGTGTACAAATGTATTTTGACATTATTATAAGATATGAATCTGGCAATCTTTCATTTTAACCATTGACTTTTTACAGGGACCCCCTTATTGATGGATTTTTGCTGATGTACATTAATAATATTGTATAATCATAGATTTGCATGTGGAATTATGTAAATGTATGCAGATCCTAATACACCTCCAGCTTGGACCTCTGGCTTCCAATTCCCTGAACTGAACTGTCAATGCTGTCTACTCTTCCATTCTGTAAAAGTTTGAATGCCCTCAGGCTAAATGTAATAAATATCATATTAACTAATATGTGACCAGAGACAGAAAAATTACTACCTATGAGAAGCAGAAAGAGATGAAGAAGAAATTCAGTAACAAAATAATATATAGAAACTCAGTAACAAAGTAATATATAAGTGATCAACAATAACTCTTGCTTAATTGAAATGTTCTCAGTATTATAATAATGGGGCAGCTGGTTAGTGCAATGGATAGAGTGACAGGCTTGGATTCAGGAATACTCATCTTCCTGAGTTCAAATCTAGCCTCAGATACTTACTAGCTTGGTGATTCTGGGCAAGTCACTTAACCATATTTGCCTCAGTTTCCTCATTTGTAAAGTGAGCTGGTAAAGGAAATGCCAAACCAGCATCTTTGCCAAAAAAAAAATCCCAAATGGGGTCACAAAGAGTCAAATATGATTGAAAAACAATTGAACAACAGAATAATAATAAGATCAGTATCTGATCACCAACTTAAAAAACTAAAATCCCCCCCCCAAAAAAAAACATCATTTCAGCATACTCCTTTTCACTATACTCATGGAGATGTAGAGATGGGGGAAAGCTGCAGACAAAGAATTTTGATTATGAAATATTCTGATTCTTTTTGTAAATAAAAAGAAGGCAGAATCTCTGTCCTTGAGCTTACATGCTAGTTGGGGAGACATGATATACACATAAAGGGGTAATGATATAAAGCATAGTCATAGGTACTGAAGCTGGAATAAACCTCAAGGTATCATCTGCTTCCCTGTCTGTAGAAAGGGAAAGTGTTGTCAACCTTCATTTCAGGTGAAATAATCAATCATAGAATATCCCAGTAGAAAGTGTAGACTTCACTGTAGTCTGTTTTATTTAACTGTTTTTCTTTGTTACAAAGGAGGGTTCTGTGGGAAGAAAGTGTATCATGATGTGACGCAAATAAAGGACAAAAAAAAATCAATAAAACTTTAAAAGTCAGTTCAGCAACATTTGGAGGGGATCAGGGAGTGACATCTACTATGAGAATAGCTCTATGATTCCATGATATAATAAAAGAGCTCAGAATTGGGGTTTGAAACCCACCTTTGACTCTCATTTCAGGATCATGTGTTATTTAATTTCTCCAAGGCTCATTTTAAAATCTGAACTATGGGGATAATATCACCTAATTTACATTCTATGCCTTTGAACACATTTGCCAGCTTGAATGAGATAATGAAGAAGGCAGAACAGAAACCACGCCATTTTCAGTATTTGTTTTCCCATTTATACAACAACTTTGGTCAGTGAGCTACACTACCATGGAAAGATCAGACTTTCTCCTGACTGCGCTCAAGAGATTTACAAATTATTGGATCATTTTTCTGAGGTTGTAAGAATCCACTTGCTTGCCCTGGAATGGTCACTATCAACATAAACCAGTGATTGGCACCTGTCAACCCAGGAAGAATTTTCTTAGGAAATTCTCCAGACTAATCACCTCACATGGCCCCTGAACAGGGGAATTCCAAGTCTTCACTCCTGCAGCTATTAGACAAATAATTTTCTGCCTTTAAAAAGGCAGCCTTTGTTATGAGCATAAGCCTTTCATCCCAGGGGTTCCCGGCATTAAAAGCAAATTCTGCACAACTCAGTAAAGAAATATCCAGAGGAATAAAAGATAAGAAAAAAAAACATAATAATGGCCCTGAAAAGGAGCAGGAAAGTGAAATTTACACTGATAAAGAGAAAGAAAATAAAGATGGCTTAACACCCTCTACTTATTCAGGCAAGACTCTGAAGATGAAGTTGCTGTACTGCGCCTCATAGAGCTGCATTGCTAAGTTTTGACATTGAACACAAAATGGAAAAACAAAACCATAAACCAGACTGTGTTTATTATGCTGAGGCTGCCCTGGAAAAATGTAAAGATTTTGTGTTGTTCTGGTGTTCTTTCTGAAGGGTTGTGGCTTCCAATTTTATTACATTTTAAAAAAGTCAAATTCACATACTACATTTAGGAAGAATTCAAAGACAGCAACACAAAACTCTTGCGTTGGCAAAATACATAATTTTCTATCCTTGTGGTCTCCAAACTCCATGCCATAAGAAAAGAGACATTTTTTCCACTATTTTTTTCTCATTCACATCCTGGCTTGGCTTCTGACTTTCTGGACTTTGAAGCTGATATCCCTGAGAGAGTACCTGTTCCATGTTTACCTTTTAAATTCCCTTTATGTATTGTCTTCTCCCATTAGAATGCAAGCTCCTTGAGGGTTGGGATTCGATTTTTCACTTGTATTTGTATTTCCAGTACTTAACACAATGCCTTACATGTAATGAGTATCCTCATCAGCGAAGGTGCCGTGGTCTGTAAGCAAAGAAAAATAGAATTGGCTCAAAAGAAGTATAAGATGTGCAAAATTAGAGATTCTACTCCAAATATTCATAGGGACTACTTGACCTGTGGTAGAGCATTCTGACCTCATATTGTTCTGAACAGCCACAATAAAACAAACTAATTTGACTCTAACATAGTGATGTCATTTTGGTCCTCTTCAAGAACCAAGGACAGCAACCAGCCAACTTAATTCATGTTTGTTACCTTTTTTTTTTTTTTTTTTTTTTTTTTTTTTGCTTTGAGGTCTTTACTAGTTACACTATTACTCAGAATTCAAATTGATTTTCATGATCATTTCATTTGAATTGTTCTAACTCTTGTATATATTGTTTTGTTTGGCGTCATCACCAGTTGTCTTGACTTGTGTCTTTCTACTGGATTCTGATGACTCTGGAGGACAGTGAGGATGATGATGACTTTGTACAGCCCTGCCTAACTTAAATCAAGTTCATCTGCACATCAAGACATCACCCTCCTGATGTCATTGGTCTTTTTTGAGAAAGAAGAATGAAAAACAAGAACAACTACAATATTATTTTATTTTACTCAACATCAGTAAATCTTGCCATATTTCTCTGAATATTTTGTATTTATCAATTTCTTTTTTCAGGGTTTTTCTTATTTTTATTTTAAAATGTATTTTAATGGACAAAAATATATTTACTTTGTCTTTAACCTCCTCCTCCCATTCAAAAAAATGAAAAAAAAAACCCTTTTAACAAATACTTATAGTCAAGTAAAACAAATTTGCATATTGGCCATGTCAAAAAAATATATCTTGATCTGCATCCTGAGTTCATCACCTCTCCATCAATGGGTTGGTAGAAGTATTGATTTCTTACTAGGCTCCAATAATCTTCCATTACAGCTCTATTTTTTAGCCTTTCCACAAATTTTAGGCCCCTGCTTTCTTTCTAGTTGTTTGCTCTTCCAAAGAATGTTGCTATAAATACTTTAACATATCAAATCTTTGTTTTGTCTTTCATTTCCTTGGGATTATATAAGAGGCATAGTGGATAGAATTTCAAATCTAGAATCAAGAAGACTCATTTTTCTAAGTTCAAATCTGACCTCAGATACTTGCTATCTGTGTGACCCTGAGAAACTCACTTAACCCTATTTGCCTCAGTTTGCTTCTTTGTAAAATGAACTGGAGAAAGAAATGGAAAACCCCTTTGTCAAAAAAACTCCAAGTGGGGTCAAGAAGTATCAGACATAATTGAAAATAACTGGACAACAATGTGCCCAATGGTGACATTACATGCCCAATGGTGACATTACTGGCCCAAGGGAAGTAACCATTGTAGTCACTTTTTTTTTTTTTTACGTAATTTCAAACAGAAATCCAGAATGCTTGTGGCACTTTAAAATTCAATCAACCTTTCAGTAGTGTGCCTATCTTCCTGGAATCCTTCCAATATTGACTACTACCTTTCTTTTCTTCTTTGCCAATTTTTGTGATAAAAGTTGAAGCCTCAGTTTTTAAAATCAACACTCACACTGTTTATGATTTGGAGCATGTTTTCACATGGTCATTTATAGTTTATGATTTTTCTTTTCTTTTTTTATGCTTTCTTTCTTTTTCTTTTTTTGGCGTATTTTTATTCATTTTAAATTCAAAACAAGAAAAGAGGAAAAAAGAAAAATTTCCATGTACACAGCAGAACAGAAGAGAGGATTCAATATAAAACAATAAATTTCCATTTCAAGAAAACCTATCTAACAAATATTACACATTGTTTTCAAACATCGATCTTTCCATTGCTTCCTTCTAGGTTTTCTTTTGTTCTCTGCTGTGCACTTAAAATTTTTTCTTGTGAAAACCTGTTTGTTCACATCCTGTGCCTACTTATCTGGGAGAAGCTAGCTTTTGTTTTTGTTTTTTCTCAGTCTACAAAGAGTCATATGTGCTTCATCAAGGAGGGAGATCAAAAGATCTGAATTTCTATCCTCACTCTGGCACTTGGAAAATTTACCTTACTCACTGAGAGATTTGTGCTCATCTCTTTTCATGAATCCTATGTAAAAGATTTATCTGACATGATGTGGAACAATATAGTTGTTAATTTATTAATCCCTTGCTCTTATTTGATAACTAGTTATCCCCTCCTTTTCTGGTCTTACAGATCACAGGTGTTATTTTTTGCATCACTTATTATATATGCATAACTAGTTTCTGGCAATATTAATTATCAATATTAATTATTAAATGTTGTTCATACTAATTTGGTTAACTTAAGTGCAAAAATGGAGCTTTTTATTACTAACTTATTTTTATTTAGGTTTTTTTAATAATAGTTTTTCATTTTCAAAATACATCCAAAGACAGTTTCAACATTCACGGTTGCAAAGCCTTGTGTTCCAAATTTTTCTTCCTCCCTCCTCCCAACCTCTCTCCCCTAGACAGCAAGTAATCCAATATAGGTTAAACATGTGCAATTCTTTTATACATATTTCCACATTTATCATGCTGCACAAGAAAAATTAGATCAAAAAGGGAAAAATGAGAAAAAAAGAAAAACAAACAAGCAAACAACAACAACAAAAATGAAAATACTATGTCTTGATCCACATTCAGTCGTCATAGTTCTCTCTTTGGATGTAGATGGCTCTCTATATCACAAGTCTATTGAAATTGCCCTGAATCACTTCATTGTTGAAAAGAGACAAGTCCATCAGAGTTGATCACCACATAGTCTTGCGGTTCCTATATACAATGTTCTCTTGGTTCTATTCACTTCACCTAGCATCATTTAATGTAAGTCTCTCCAGGCCTTTCTGAAATCACCTGCTGATTGGTTCTTATAGAACAATCATATTCCATTACATCCATATACTATAACTTATTTAGCCATTACCCAACTAATGGGTATCCTCTCACTTTCTAGTTTCTTGACACTACGAAAAGGATTGCTGCAAACATTTTTACACATATGGGTCATTTTTCCTTTTTTATGATCTCTTTGGGATACAGACTCAGTAGAGACACTGCTGATGAAAGGGTATGCACAGTTTGATAGACCCTTGGGCATTCCAAAATGCTCTCCAGAATGGTCCACAATTTCACCAACAATGTATTCTTTGTGTACCAGTTTTCCCATACCCCCTCCAAAATTCATCCTTATCTTTTCCTGTCATCTTAGCCAATCTGAGAGGTGTGTAGTATTATCTCACTATTGACTTAATTTGCATTTCACTAATCAATAGTGATTTAGAGAATTTTTTTTCATATGACTAGAAATGGTTTTAATTGTCTTCATTTGAAAATTGTATGTTCATATCCTTTGACCTTTCATCAACTGGACGATGGCTTGTATTCTAATAAATTTAAGTCAATTCTTTATATATTTTTGAAATGAGGTCTTTATCAGAACCCTTGCATGTAAAATTTCCCCCCAGTTTTCTGCTTCTCTTCTAATCTTGGCTGCATTGGTTTTGTTTATACAAAACCTTTTTAATTTATTATAATCAAAATATCCATTTTTACCTTTTATAACATTCCCTAGTTCTTCTTTGGCCATAAATTCTTTTCTTCTCCACAAATCTGGGAGATGAACTATCCCTTGTTCTCCCAATTTGCTTATAGTATCATTCTTTTTGTCTAGATCACAAACTCATTTCAACCTTATTTTGGTATAAGGTGTTGGATAATGCCTAGTTTCTGCCATACTATTTTCCATTTTTCCCAGAAATTTTTGTCAAATAGTGAGTTCTTATTCCAAAAGTTGGAGTCTTTGGGTTTATCAGATACTAGATTACTATAGTCAGTCATTGATTATTGTCTTGTGAACCTAACCTATTCCACTGATCCATTACTGTTATTTCTTAGCCAGTTCCAAATTGGTTTGATGATCACTGCTTTATAATATAGTTTTAGGTCTGGTACAGCTAGGCCATTACCCTATAATTTTTATTCTTTCAAAATTGTAGTATTTTGTGCTTTTAAATCATATAATATTCCTGGGTGAATATTAATGTTAAAAAGATGGATTTGGGAGGCAAGTAACAGCTGAGGATCATTTAAAAATCTAAAACTCATATTTGTGATCTATGCTACTTTCATTCAACTCTGCACCCTGAAAACTGTCCACATGTAGTTTTTGTTTCAGATTTCTGTAGTTAAGGATTAACTAAATGGATTGTCCACCCAAATATAGTAAGGTCATGCCATAGAGTGCTGAGTTAAGACCAAAAAGACCCGAATTCAAATCCTACCTCAGACACTTCCAAGCTCTGTGACCCTGGGCAAGTTATTTAATCTCTGCTTGCCTCAGTTTTCTCTTCTATAAAACTGAATACCTACTTCTCAGAGTTGCTGTGAAGATCAAATGAGATAATTTATGTAAAGTGCTTCCTATAGTACCAGACACATGATAGGCACTTTATAAATGTTAGCTACTATTATTGTTATTTTATGGATGAAATAACTGAAGTACAACCATTTTAAATGCCTAATGTCACACAGACAAGTAGCAAATGGAATTTTAACTCAGTGCTTGAGACTGCCTTTTTCATATAAAAGCATTCAAATTGACCAAGCAGATAGAGAAAAAAATGTCTCATTTCATTAGCAAGAAGAATCTACACCACAGACTCTAAAGATTTTATAATCATTAGGCTTTAAAAAGAGTCACTGTCAATTAATGATCAAATAGAATTAAAACTAGAAGCTGAAATTATCATCCATCAATAGCATATAGAAAAAAGAGGAGAAGAAGGAGGAAGAGGAGGAAGAGAAGAAGGAGGAGGAGAGGAGAACAAGGAGAAGGACAGGAGGAGAAGGACAAAGAGGAAAAGGAGGAGGAGGAAAAGAAGAAAGTAGAAGAGAGAGGAGAGGAAGAGGAGGAAGGAAGGAGGAGGAATCTCTTATAAACACATGACACTTTAAAGTTTTTGCATACACTATTTCTTTATAAATAGTTCTTTACAGGAGATATGCCAATGAAGCCGAAGCTCCTAATGAGGAGAAGAAAAAAGAAGCTACTGTAAAGTATGTAACTTTCTGATTTCTTCATAGTCTGCTCTGTCTATATAACAGCTTAAATAGGAAAGTCATCAATGGACTTACTCAGGCATGGACCCAGCAGTAAACATTCAAGGAAGGTTTGGTGGATATTGCTGTTTAGGTCTTTAGGCTAGAACCCTAAAGTCATATAGATTTAGACTGCTAGGAAACACAGTGGATAGATTATTGGATTTGGATTTAGGAGGACTTGAATCTGGATCCCTCTCTCATCTTTTATTATGGAGTGATACTGAGCAGATCACTTAACTCTCTCTCAGCTTCAATTTCCTCATCTAGAATCATTGAGAAAAAAACATAATATATGAAAACTATATTGCAAACCTCAAAGTATTGTGTCAATATTAGTTATTAAACTCAGAAAAGGTCTCAGAAATCATCTAGTACACCTCCCTTATTTTACAGATGAGGAAGCTAAGACTCACAAAAATTAAATGTCTTGCCTAAGTCCCATAGTCAGTGACAAAGCCAGATTTTGAACTCAGATTCTATGATTAAATTGCTTTGCTCACATATTTTATTCCTGAGATGTCTCTTTGTTGCAAGGAAGACTTGTGCTTCTTTTGGAAACAGCAGCAAGACTGAATGACTTCAGTTGCTAGGGCCCTGGACTCCATCCTAGGAACAAAGGACATTTAAATACTTTGTAAGTAAGTGAGTAAATATAAAATCAAAAAAGGAAATCTTACAATGCATTTTTTTTTCCTGAGGCAATTGGGGTTAAGTGACTTGCCCAGGGTCACACAGCTAGGAAGTGTCTGAGATCAGATTTGAACTCAGGTCCTCCTGACTTCAGGGCTGGTACTCTAACCACTGCGCCACCTAGCTGCCCCATTTAGACTGTATTCTTTTTTTTTTTTAATTTATTTTTTTTTTACAATGCATTTTAAAAGCTCAGAACAAACCTTACCAATCTACCCTTAGTCTAGAACTGTGACCACACCCTTAGCCTGGCCTGGCAGCTGCCTGATTACTTTTTGCAGTCTTTAAATTCAGCAAATTCCCAAGAGATAAATGGGGGAAGGGGAATAATCTAAGAAATTCAAATCTACATTTAGGGTGATTGGTGGTAAGGGTAAGAAATGAGGGGTGGTAGGAATTAAGGTGCTATTGCCGGTTCTGGTGCTGGTGTTGCTAATGCTGGGGCTGCTGGTGGTGATGAAAGATAATAGTTTTTGATTTTAATAAGTTCATGTGTGTTGGAAGCAAGATTTCCTTCATTCATTCAACAAATATGCAAATGTGTGCTATATTCAAGAAACAATGAATAGTCAGTTTGACAGCAATATAGGATAAAGAGAACTGCAATAAATAAAACTGGAAAGAAAGTGGCACTAAATGGCAAAGGGGCTTAAATTTCAAGTGAGAGTTTGAACCTTATCTAGTAATGGTGAGCCATTGAAAATTTGGGGGGTGGAGGAGTGGCAGGATAAGAGTTATGCTTTAGGAAGATCCATCTGGAAGTGCTACAATTAAATGAGCTAATAATAATAATCTCTAGCTCTGGTATTCTCTATGGGATCAAAGAGTGGGGATGAGGTAGTGAAACATAATGGAGAATGATTTGAATGAAAAAAATCTTTACTTGAAACGTTAACTGATTGTGTGTGTGTGTGTGTGTG